>VWZL01002286.1:58827-108833 GCA_013396915.1 Stercorarius parasiticus | reverse complement strand
GCACTTCAGGGCATGCTCTAGTGACAGAGATTGTAGGGGGTTTTTATTGTGTGTGTATGGTTGGACTCGATGATCTCAAAGGTCCTTTCCAACCATGAAGATAATTCCCTCTTGTGAAAGTATGTTTTCAGTAAAAACCTGGGTTTCATCACAACTTACAAGGGAGCCTTGATTTGCAGCCAGGTTCTCTGCAGCATCCCAAATGTTTCAGATGAGTCAACAGAATATGCCAGGTTTGTCTTTAGTTTTCAGTGAGACATGGTAAAACTAAGAGTACAGACCAAATCTTTGGGAGTAGAATTATACAGACATCCTACGCCAACTAATGCTATAAAATATGGGAAGAACATGTCTGGCCAAAGCTCTCACACAAATGTTGAATTTGGCTTCACATCCAATGTGTTGGCTTGAGTTCCTTCCTTCAATTTTTTATAAGAACATCAGGACAAAAACCTGCTGTACATGGTCAGACCAAAAGCCCATCTAGCACCTTTAAAAGCCATCTAGCCCCTGCAATAAGCAGGGACATCTTCAACCAGATCAGGTTGCTCATAGCCCCATCCAACCTGACCTTGAACGTTTCCAGGGTTGGGGCACCTATCACCTCTCTAGGCAACCTGGGCCAGTCTTTCACCACCCTCAGCATACTTTATACCTAGTCTAAATCTACCTGCTTTTAGTTTAGTTTCTGTGTTTTCCGCGAGGGACAATAGAAGAACAGGGTGATCAGTCAGTACTTTGGGGCCTCTAACATGTTTGCCCAGATCACTTCCTCGGCTTGATTCAGCTAATGTGTAATGCACAAAGCAGATTTCAGCTCTGCACTAAAGTACATCTCTCCCAGACTTGGGATAGAAAGTTGCAAGGCTGCGTTGGACAAGAAGTTATTTATTATGGGGAAAAAAAAAAAAAGACTTTAGAGTGACTTCTGGCATTCAGGTTTAAGCCAGTCAAATGTGTCTGAGCCAAATTTCAGGGCTGTACATCTGTGCTGGAGCCTGAAGCTACCGTCTTGTACTTAAGTGCCCCATGGGTTTTTGCTAAAGGTCTTTATATGTTGCTGACTCTCTTCTTTAACCTCCTGTCCATGGCCAGCACAAGATCCAAACCACTGGTCCTAACATCTTTNTTTCTTTCTTTCTTTCTTTCTTTCTTTCTTTCTTTCTTTCTTTCTCTTTCTCTCTTTCTTTCTTTCTTTCTTTCTCTTTCTCTCTTTCTCTCTTTCTTTCTCTCTTTCTTTCTCTTTTCTCTCTTTCTTTCTCTCTTTCTTTCTTCTTGTTCCTTTTCCAACAGAAGAGATACAGTGCTTCAGACAGTTTATAAAATGTACTGGTCCCAAACACAGGTCAGGAAAGCCTAGAATCCAGATCTCTCACTTCCTGGCTGAATTCTAAAATTATTTTGCTTTTGTGCTTATTGTGTAATAAATGAATCTTTATCCTGGGCATAGGATGTGTCCTGCTTAGTGTGGTATCTCTTTGGCCTTGACAATTTTACTTTCTGGTTATTATCGGAGCTATTATGGATGCACAGGTTAATTAAAACATAAAAAGCAGTCACTGCCCTGAGGTATTCATTTTATTTTTAGCTCAAAGGAGACACAATAGCCTTCAATAGCTTCTGTGTGGCTTCTGTGGATTCCTCTCCTGGTTCAATCCTCCAGGGGGCCAGAGTAGCCAACTCAACCATCACTGGAACATTACCAAGCATCTCAGTGGTTTAGGAGCACTGGACATTTCTTACCAACAATTTAAATGGTGTGAAAAGACATGCCAGGAACCTAATAAAGGGTTTCCTTACATTTCTCTCTTGAACAGAAATTCCCAAATGTTACCTTTGATTGGCAGCTACCATGAAGAAAGCCTTCTGTTTAGCACTGTGTTTGAGTCACAGTTCTGTCCTCAGTGCTCCATTTTCCCTAAATGCAGACCAAAGTTGCAGGAACACTGTGAAAAGATTTTAAAACCTCTGTTTCAGGCCATGCCAGGGATTCTCCAGGTAGGAAAAATAGAAAAGTAGAAATTCCTCAAAAAAGGGAACATTTTAATGCATTTACAATTTTATTTAAAAAGTAATTTCCTTGAAAAGGAAATGCTCGTTTGGTTCAATGGATAGTTAATGGCCTTTGTTCCACTGTGAGTATTGGCGATGGTGCAGCAGTGATCACTCTGCTCTGCTTTTGGCTTCCAGTGGGAACAGGTAAAGTCAAAACTCCAGGCTTCAAGCTGAAGAGTAAGAAAGAAATCAGTTTGAAGAGTGCATCTGTATGTCTTAGATATTTTTTGTGTCTGTATCACTGGTTTTTTTATTCCATAAAGAGTATGTAGATGACATGTAAATGTTATGTAAATTGGGTCCATAGTCCATTAAAGCGCAATATTATAATCACTAATACCCTATAGGCATGGACAGATCAACCAACCAAGTTTTATTTGATCTTTGTCAGAGGCAGTGAGCCTTTTTATGCAATATTTTGTGTACATGCCTTTATTGTGAAGATCATCGCTTCAAAATGTGCCCATGCGGGATAAATAGATGTTGTTCATAGGCATGTCTGCAGTAAAGTTCAGCAAGTATATTACAAGCAAAGAGACATTTTATAGACTGACCAAAATGAAGGAATCCTGCCTTCCAGTGAGAATTTCCATCTGAAGTGATCACCTAATCAGTAGACTTGAACAACCTCAGACTGCCTACAACACTTAGCCTTCAACACCTGCTACTTTCACTAGCCAAATTAAAAGAAAACAAGTGTATACAAAAAAGACTGGAGGGCTGTTTGGCCCTTGCCTAGGAAAAATATATTCCTTACTAATTGGCACAAGACTGTTAATAAATATTAACTGGTTTACAGAGCCCTCCTGTTTACTTAATGAAATGGTAGTTGAGGGGTTAATGGGTTAATTGGGGAAAGGAAATGAATCTTCAAATATATCAAAATCTGATAAGTGATTTAGCCTAATTAATAATTTACATGTCAAGACAACATTTTTCTAGTTGCCACTTGCACTTCTGGAATATGAAGGTATAAATAATAAAAAGTCAAATCTAGGTAAATTCACAGTAAATGTAAAGCTTACACTTTTAAGAGATAGGGCAATTAATCACTGCAATAACAGCAAGCATTGTGATGGATTCTTTATCACTAGACTTTTTTTTAATCAAAATTGTTTTGTTTTATTTTAGATATGAATTTGAGAAACCCAAGGAACAGCTGTGACACCAGAAATGGAACCATGTAATACCCTTTGTCAGTACTCACGCTGAACTTGAATGTTATGCATTATTTCCAGTTCTCCTTTGTCATCTGCTAAGCCTCACCTGGTGACTTTTAATTAGGTTGCTTGGAAGGGTATAATATATGTTGTTTATCCTTAGCCTCATTTTCCACATGAAGATGATATTACGTTGGTTGTTAAAGCAATCGCTAATGCTCTCTTGTGAACGTTCATAATGGAAGGCACCATCCTATCCATATTGGGGCTGGGGATGTTGAGTATGACTTTGAAGAAAGGATTCACCTGACCTCGTAGTACTCATTCAGCATTTACATGTCTGTTCTTGATTGAACATCCTTCTGCTGTTAATATCGGCACTTTCAGACGGTGAGTCATCTCATTCTTTGATAAATTCTAAGACAGGCAGGACTAATCAGTCCAGGAGTCACACATCTTTCTCTATTAGCTATAGATGAAGAGTATGTAACTAGTCTAGACTAGACATATAGCTGACATATAGACAGCATATAGAGTGACATTTTCCACCCTGTGCACCACTGGCATTGCCATGATGTAGCTGAAATCGATGGTAGGACTTCTATTAACCTTTTCCTCGGTCCTTCTAATGTGTTCACTAGGAGTTAGGCCGGGTGTACCATCACATTTGGTGTCCAGATGCAAGACAGCGTTCACATGACATGGAAGTGAGCAGTGAGCAGAGATTAAAAAGAATGTGGAGCTCTGTACACTGCAACCTTTTCCCCGGGGTTTTTACGGAATTGTTCTTGTAATAATCAATGTCACGTACCCTTGTCTTGCAAGTCTATTCGAAAGTCAGAGCTATTGGATCTCCATCAGTCTGAGCTATGCTAAGTACTGAGCAGAATACACGGTATATCTACATTCAGTGCTGGAATATTAAAGATCCAAGCTCATGAGCAGAGAATTGTCAAGCTGCTTTCTTGGATCTATGACAATTATATGGGAACTAGAAATCAGACACAGAAGATTAGTAGTCTGGGGTGTCAGGAATAAGTGACATGATTAAATTAGAAAGGCACTACTAAATCAACCCATGCAAACCTGATCTTCTGCACAAAGTGGACTAATCTCTCCACAGCCATGTTGGATTTTCATTGCATTTTGCATTATGCAGTGCATAATACAAAACTACTATAGAGCTTATGTACATTCATGCAAGTAGGTCCGTATCTTTAATTCTCCTTTAAAAATAGTTAACCTTCAATAAATGTAACGAGATTCCTGAGCTATATTTGAAATCTTTAATTGTTCAGTTTTCAGATTTCAGAGAAGAATAAGAGAAGATAACTCCTGAACAATTTACTGATATATAACTGATCCTGAAGCTTCTCTTAGATGCAATATCATCTTTCTCAGGCAGATTAGTAACATTAAGGAGTTTGGTCCTTTATTGAATACAAAAGGTTTGTTCCACCCCAAGATAGCCATGCATTAGTGGTGGAAATACGAATCCCTTCATAAATCCTTCAACAATGAGTTGGGATATGTGGGGGTAGAGGCACAAAAAGATAAAGAATTGAGTGTTAACTGCTGTTAAAAGTTTTGGAGACCTAAGTTCTTTCACTAGAGAAAACAAATGAAATTAATGAAACTGGATTTATATTCAGAGATAAGAAATACATTTGTCTTAAAATCTTCCTATTTTGGGGGGCTTCTCTCATGTTTGCTATGAAGTGTCTCCTTGGTTAAAGGATTATCACGCATGTTGTTTGTCTGAATGATGGGAGGACAGAAGATGCATTTCACTATCCTTAAACCATCCCTGACACCACCAGATGAATGTCAGGTCTAGTCAGGAGAAACAGAAGTGACAGGCATTCCCCTGCCTCCTTGAACGATTTACTCTATTGGAAATGACATTTACCCCTCATGAATGGGTCCTGTACAAAGGCTTTTGCACCACAGGCATGACACAAGCTTCTTTGGTGCTCTCCAGCAGGGCAGCTCTCTTGTACACTAGGGTGGGTTTCACCCTGTAAAAACCTCTTACAGTTCTGGTTCAGTAAAGAAACTCAGGTGCTCAACTTAAAGGATGTGTATTATATCAATAATCAATTCCCCACGTGAGGAAAATACCTATACACAGATATAACTTCCAGACTGTGTCTTGTTCCACTATATGATGGGATTTAGATTGGAGGTGCCTAAACTGGCTTTATACAGATTTTCACATGAAAATAATACACCTGAATTTTGTGTTAGGAATGGAGAGAGAAATTTTTAAAGTAGTTGTAGTCCTTGGCATATAGGACATTTGAGAAAGCAGTTAATGAATTTGTTACTTGTTTTCCTGTTTACTTCCTGCCTACCTGCTTTTTCTGTCTGTCTGTCTCTCTATCTATCAATCTATTAATCTTCAAAAACAATTATGAAGTACAACTGAAAACACAAAGCACTCATTCAGGGCTTTGTATGCCCAAAGAAGAACCTAAGTGCTAGCTTAGTACTTTACATTCCTCTTGCACACAATTTATAAAACTTTTCTTCCTATTCTATAGACTTTGAGTATGTGCCCTTGTCAGGACATGTGAGGTCACTGATGTTGTCAAAGATGATCTTTGTCAGTTATTGAAATGAGAACTAATTTGACCTAATCTAAGCTGACAGACAAAATGGTTTATTGGTAAATCAAGCCAGTTCCAGAAACAGGTGCTAAAGAAGAGTACAGGGGAAAAAAATGTGAGTTTGCTCTCTCAGTTCAGGTTTAGAAAACTGGACTTTTAGTAAGTTCCAACTTAAAGCATCCAGCCAGAGCTATTAGTGGGAGGAACATACTTCTTACATTATATTTACACCTTACATATAGTTTGTTGTAGCATATTCTTTTCGCAATGCTATACAGTTAATTTCACTGTAATAAAATTATCATTATGAATAGTGATATTTACGTAGAATCCAGGAGGCATTGGCATTGTAATCAGGAAATGATTCTAAAAATCTATATCCCAGCAAATTTTATTCTACCAGGACAGAAAATTACTCTATTACCAGTAATGATTGACCCTAACTGTCAGAAAAAAAGATTTGTTGATTTTCTTGAAGGGATAAAGCTGGTTGGCTTTTTTCAGCCGAGCATTTGACCTTGTGCTAAACTTTGCTGAGCAGGAGACTATGTTCTCTGCAGCTAGTCCTAGCTATTCTGCCCAGGTGAGTAAGGCTAGATATGAACTTCAGTATTTGTGGGATTAAGACCAGGAAAGACAGGCGGTATAAGGAGTATTGCATGCAGTTCTGGAGTCCTCAGCACAAGAAGGACATGGAGCTGTTGGAATGGGTCCAGAGGAGGGCTACAAAGATGATCCAAGGGCTGGAGCACCTCTCTTATGAGGACAGACTGAGAGAATTGGGATTGTTCAGTCTGGAGAAGAGAAGGCTCCGGGGAGACCTTATAGCAGCATTCCAGTACCTGAAGGGGGCCTACAGGAAAGCTGGGGAGGGACTCTGGATCAGGGACCGAAGAGATAGGAAGAAGGGGAATGGTTTTAAACTGAAAGAGGGGAGATTTAGATTAGATATTAGGAAGAAATTCTTTACTGTGAGGGTGGTGAGACACTGGAACAGGTTGCCCAAGAAGCTGTGGCTGCCCATCCCTGGAGGTGTTCAAGCCAGGCTGAATGGGGCTTTGAGCAACCTGGTCTAGTGGGAGGTGTTCCTGCCCATGACAGAGGGGTTGGAACGAGATGATCGTTAAGGTCCCTTCTAACCTGAACCATTCTATGATTCTATGATTAATCACTTAAAATTAAAGATCCTGTATCTCCCAGTGCCCCTCGATTGTTGTTGATACGACAGTGTCATAACTGTTATATTCAGCTCATGGGTATCTCTTACTAGCTAAATTGAGATATTCCGTTCCTGCACAGTCCCAGCATGAATCGAACCTAGCAGTTTTCAAATATATGTGCACGTTTCTTACATATGGCTCTGATTTATACTAAGGAAAGGAAAAAGACAAAGGTAAAATAATATTAAACATTAGCACCTAATATTTAGCAAGCAGCTGCCTTTCCCAAGGATCCTGTAAAGCTTTATGAACGTGACATCTCTTAAGCATTCGCTTCATCCATCAGTGAAAAGCAGTCACCTAAGGCTGCTTAGACTGCTCTGAACATTCTCCCTTTAAACAGCTTTGAATGGAAATTGGCTCTTTGTTCAAAGTGAGAATGTTTATGGAAAATATTCATCTCATTGAATAAAAAAAAAAGTGTTGTTTTCCACTGTCAAAACAAGCTTGTTTTGTTGTTTTTGCTTTGTTTTCTTTTGTCTTCTGTCTAAAAACAGACAACACTTGAGAGTATATTTAGAGGTAAAAATCTTTTAAAAATATTTTTTACCAGGAAAAAATGGCTGCTTTTTGTTAATTGCTGACACCTAGGTGTTAATTGCTGACACTAAGCTGTGATACTTTGGTCTGCGAGGGAAGCTATGAGGCGCCTATGCAAAAGGACACTTTAACTACCAAAACACTGAACACTCTGCATTTCCTAGTCCTGTCAGAGAAGTCACGGGATCTTCAAGTGTTCAGGATTAAATTCAATAACTGAAAAATATTGAAAATAATTCAGTAATTGAAATAATTCAATAGTTTGATAATTGAAAAGTATCAAAAAGTGGGAGAGCAAATATATAAAGTCTAAAGTGGCAAATAGTTTAGTTAGGGTTGGACAAGCAGTGGATTTTTGTGGTTTGCTGATATCTGTATAAAGGATACTGTGTGAGGGGAATAATATACTGGGAAAATAAAAAGGCAAGGTGCTCTTTACATTGTTCAACTCAAATAAGCAAACTTTAATTTCGCTTCTGACACTTATATTCATTTTAAGCTCATAAAAATAAATTAAATTTTAAGTTGAAAGCTCTTCTAAATGAAAAAATAAGGGTCATATATTTTCAGTTTATAGTTTTTGCTTTATCAATGTACACTAGAAAAACCCAAAAAATAATTTATGAAACATTTCACTGAGAGTCTTTTGGTTTTTCTAAGAAATTTTGATGAAAAACTTTCCTCCAGATCCAATTCTGAAAATCCTGAGAAAAGATATCATGTATGTTTTAAGTAGAGAGATCATCCTAGGACTGTTTGATGTTTGAACCTAAAATAACTTACCTTCCCTCAGAACTTAAACTAATACCAGGGCTTCTTTGAAGTGCTGTTGTTTTTCTGGCATCTCAGCCTAAAACAGAAAGGTCAGGGAAGCAGCATTAGATGCTAAGAGCCAACCTACTTCTTTCCCTGGAACAGGAGATGTTCCTGTATATTAACAGAAGTCACTTCTCTTCTTTTTTTAATGTGACTGTGATAAAAAAGACAAGGGAACGCCCTCTGATATTGGCAAAGGAGAGATTAGGGCAAATAGAAAGCCATATCAATGCTTTTCTCTTTTTTGATTCAAGAGACATGGTGCAAAAATCTATCTGTTTTCCCTATGCGCGTACATGTATGAATTTGGATGTGTGTATTTACAGTTTTATGCTATACGCATTCTTCTCCAGGCAGGCTCCTGTATTATGCATCAGCTCCATTCTTCTTACTGTTTTATGGTGTGTAATTTCCTATTACAGTACAACAAGTTAGATCGCAACAGTGATATATTTAATAAAAAATTAGATACACTTCTACCGCCTCTTCCCCCCCCCCGCCCCTTCATCTCTCTGGGATACTGACCATATCAAGTTAACGTTTAAAATAAAATGATTCAAATCACTGCTGAATAAGTAAGATACTCTGCATGCTACGGGTTCTGTCTCAGCCATGAAGAATGAAGATGTTTTGTAAAGTGCTAATGCCTGCCACACTCTTGAGTTATGGGTCACGAAAGAAGCAGAACACTTACCCTAGGGACACAAGCTATCCCACATGTAATATATTTTCCAAAAGTGCAATGTGCTTATAATTTCTGTATGTCTGTAAACTCAGAGTTATTACTACTGCTATAGTTTGGTTCAGGATTTTTATCCAAACTCATAACATTTCTATGAAATATCTTTCTCTCTATCCCCACAATTAGTGTACAGGTTAAAAGGTCAATCAAACAAATAAACGAGCAAAACACAAACCCTGTTCAACCCTATAAAACCAGTGCTCTTGAGTCACATTTCTTCTGGGGAGGAGTGAAAATGGACACCTCATGTCACGGTCTGAAGATCAAAACCCTTGGGTTATTAGTGATCCAAGCCTGGGAATGCAGGTGCTGAAACTGGTTGTCTCACATGTACTGATGCCAACTGCCAGCTTTCTTCTACCCACCACCTCCACCTTTTTTCATTGAGAGTCCAGCCTCAATTCGCTGTGCAGTAAAGCAGTCTTCACATTCACATATATTCAAATTCATACGCAAGACTAATAGACAAACTCAAACTAATTGTGAGTCTTCGGTCATCAAGTGCTGTCTTCTGTCTCAAAGTTGATCAGTGTTATTAATACAGTAACTTCTTCAACAAATTCCTATCATGTTACAAATGCCTCACATACCTTTGTGTTTGAACGCAGAGAAAGGATACCCACCAGAATTAGTCTGGATAAAGAACTAGCCAAGATGAAAGGACTGGTTGTGATCCAGAATAACTTGAACTAATTGGACTTTCTTTGATGGTCGGTTGGACTATATGATATCCAGAAGTTAATTCCAATTTAAATTATTATATAAATTATGATTGATATTCTGCCTGGGTTACTTTAAGCGGATAGCACAACTTTCTGTTTTAATCTGTACTGTTTTGTGTTCAACAGTAACAACAACAAAACAAGCACTCTTGGCTAAAAAGTTATTACAGAAACCTCTGAGGCAGGAACTGGAGAACTGCTAGAGAAAAGATTAAGAAAGTCCCACAGGACATGAGACCAGAGACCACAAAGCTTCACTAAAGCTAAGAAAGTAACAGAGGCCCAGAGTTGAAAGAAGCTTGATGTCTTTTCTAGGCTAGAGGGTTTTGGTTGTCTTATAGAACATGACAACCTGCTCTTAAGTAGTGTTATGGTGATAGGTATAGCTGCTCTGATGAGGTTGGGACCCACATGAATTGGCAATTATACACAATCATGCTATATATTTGTGAATGGGTCTTAATATGAAAAAAAAAAAAAAGCTAATGTATAAACACAGGGAAAGGATTTTGATCATTCTTGTTGTTAAAATGGTAATATGGTGCCAGTTCTGCTTTTGGCCCATGCTGTTGAGCTTTTTCTAAATGATTCCTGGTCACTGTTTGGGAATTAACACAAGAAAGGGACTCTTTTCAGCAGGTACATGTATGTGACCAACTTCTTTTGGAGGTTATGAGAAACTAATAGTATATGTGGCTAAGAGAAAGCAGATATATTCAGGGCTAAAGAACTGGTCCTGGCACTGGTTAGCTTATTAGTTAACTTGCCATTAAAGTACCACATCAGTTTCATTGACTCTCAGAGGGGAACACGGACTGAGATTCAGGAAAGGAGAGAGATCTGATTTCAATGTCTGTCTTTTTCCTTTTTAATCTTTTAGAAAGTGCTTATACAATAGCATAAAGACACAGCTGTGCTTAGATATGAATCGTATTTTAACTCCTTTTATAACAACTACCTGGATCACCCGGCCACCAGAGCTAATGGTATTGGAAATTAAAACAGGAGACTACTTTCACTGTAGTAACCACTGTTATCAGTGGGAACGTTTCTGGGTTGTGGGAACTAATATCAAGGTACAATTGCCTCATTCATGTTGAAAAGGTAAAGGAAGGGAAGTAAAGTTAGGCAACTGATCCAAGCTATTCATCTTAGACTATAGCCAAGGGAAGAAGGCAGATACCTCCAGAAGATGATACCCCTTCTGGCTTCCAGCTCCTGGTTCAGAAGCATGAAGTGTCCCGTAGGCCAATCCCACA
This sequence comes from Stercorarius parasiticus, assembly GCA_013396915.1. NCBI lineage: Eukaryota > Metazoa > Chordata > Aves > Charadriiformes > Stercorariidae > Stercorarius > Stercorarius parasiticus. The sequence continues at coordinate 97,710 of VWZL01002286.1, read as the reverse complement.
GTTGCCAGCAGGTGTTCTAAAGCATCCAAAGAGTTGCTGACTATCTAAAAAGATCATAATTACTCTCTCAATGCATAACATTTCCATTTCCAAAAGTAAGATGAATCTCACCCTCTCTGGCTTCAATGAGTGGGGTGCATTACAACCATTCATTGGTGCCAGTAGAAGACAAAATAATTTAGGGAATCTTTTCAAGACAGTGAAATATGTACTTCATCAGAATCTGGAAGACAAATTTATAATGCATCTGGGACAAGAACAGGTCATTTATATTAGTCTGCTTAGTTTTTATCAAGTTCTTCGGGTAGGTCTGCAATGGACTGGAATAAAACTGGACCTTATGTTTAGATGGAGTCAGTACTTTTTGAAGTAAAATAACCCAACCCATTTAGATGGGTCAGAGGCAGACAAGTAAAATCAGTCAAGTGGCAGACTTAATCTGGAATTGAGTTCCATGCCTTTAGGAAAAGAGAGGACTTTAGAAAAGCTGTACTGTGTAGGTATGCTGTCATGCAAAGGTCGAGAAGACCAGCATAGATATGTCTTCATTAGGGTCTGGCTTTAAGGAGGGATACGGCAGGGATTAAGAGGTTCATAGCAGGATAAGATGCATTCCTTGTCACACCATGGGACAGGGCTGCTTTTGTGGCAAAGGCTTCCCATCCACCTAGCTCACGTCTATAGTAGCACTTGTCTGTACTATTTATATGTGCCAGGAGCTCTTCCTACTGCTTGAGGGTGTGGGACAAAGACTACCTTGAGTCCATGGTGAATTCCCTTCTCTACCCAGTATGGCCAGGTCTGTGTTGCTCCCTGGGAAACAGTAGGGATGGCACTTTTCCCTGAATGATGCGGGCATCGTTCAACATTGCTCCCTGTCTCTGTCACCTCTTCCATGAGAGGCAACACTGAAGGAACACTGTGCCAACACCTTCAAACCATCTCTTAGTGTGATTTTTCTTTTCGTGGGGAAAGAAGCAAGGTGCTGTGAAGAGCTCATGTCTGGCAGGACCTTGTAGCTGAAAGCCATCCCTCTGAACCACTAAAAATGGGGTATGAGTTTCCTCGAAAAATGTTCTTCAGATACAACAGCTTGTGACAATCTCAGAGCAGGGTTGTTGTCAGCTGCCTGTTATTCTGTTGCCTACAGAAGCTTCCCCAGGTGCATCCCCCCCAGCTAAGGTGTGGGACCCTGCTGAATACCAGATCCCTTTGTTGCACATTATCGTGTTAGCTAAGCTGTCATGAAAGTTGCCAGTATATATGTAGAACACAGAGATTAATCCAATTAAACCTCCACTGACTTTTCCACATTCCTCATGTTGCAGCCCCTATCTCTTCACAGGTAGGCGTTAGAGCATGGGGAAGATTAATCAAATGATGTTTATGGAGTGGCAACCCAACAAAAAAGCGTGAGATAATGAGAGGGAGAGAGTGAGTGAGTGATTAGCAGCTCAGCTTTAACCCACCATAACTGCTGGTGATCCTTAACCTTTCGGTGTCAATTTTAATTGTAAGGATGGACTTAAAAAACAGGCATTAAAGTAAAAGCATTGCATTCCCTGACCTGAAGTTTATGAATAATACAGGTTTCAGATTTTTTCCAACATCTGAAGAGCCCTAAAGACAATGTAAGGTTTATACAATAGAAGCTAATATGAGAAAAGGATTTAGTGAGAAAAAAGAAATCTAGGAATTAAAACTAACAAATATGCTTAGACTGAAATTTATGTAGTCACATAATGACACAGATGGTAAATTTTACTGATATATGTTTTTCCCTGGTAGAGAACACACAGTTGCAATCCAGCATGACAGATTGTATCCCAGGCTAAAACTGTGTCAGACACAAAGTAATCAGAAGATGCTATCATGTAATTTGCACTGGGGCCAGCCTGAATCTTGTAACCATTCTTTGTTCAGCTGCATTGAGGTGTATTTCAACTGGGTTTTCCTTCTGCAATAGAACTCTTGTATTTTTCCTATTATTAGTTCTTCTTTTTGCTAGTTTCAAACAATGCTCCACCTAATAATCTACTACTATTATTATGATTCACATAATAATATGAATTGTTATTAATACTACTGGTCCCATCCAGTGAATTAATTCAGGCTGATCTACAGCCCTTTGTGAGGTCATATATTGAGATTTAAGTCATCATTGAATATGCAGAGTTAGGTATAAGATGAGATTCATTTCTGCCAGTTTAGACATTTAAGATAAATTAGTCTGTCTAATTATGCTCCTGCTATTGAAAAGGTAAAAGAAATGTTTCTCCAGAGACAGTTTCACCTTATCCTTTTCAGAAATTTATTTTAGGATGGGCAAACAACCCTGTGAGGATGGTTGTCTCATCTCAGAAGAGTGACTTAAGTGAATTATCTAATATTTTAATTGCTAAAGTTAGAGAAGATTAATAGATTAATCCCTTCTGTGGTAGGGACTCTTTACACATGAAGGCCAGAAGGAGCATCTACACTGGTCAGCTACACAGAGTGACCCAGCTCTTTGAACTAGATATAGTTGTTGAACTACATTAATTCACAATCTTTAGGAACTGTTTGAGAATTAGCTAGGTGACCTGGAGCAAGTGCATGTGAGGGCACATGTGTACAATTCAGTGGTGTAAAAGAGTGTTTTTCAGTGTCCTGGTTCATGCTCAGGAAACGTTTACTAGTAGAGCTGCAATCAGATCAGCCCCAGGTTGCAGCTCTAGGCATCTTCTCATTACTAATTGTACTTATGTCTGGATTTTACAGGTGTGTTGAAATTGGTATGAACAGTTGTCATTCTGCAAAAATATATACATGTTTTTTTAATTCGAGTGATGTGAATGGTCCTTCCAAAGCTGAATTCTGCTCAGTGGGTGTCAAGTGAAGTACACAGCTAGCCATTTTTCCCATGAAATCTCCAAACATTAAGTTGCAGCTGGCTATATATCCTTTCCTTTCCCTCTATTTTAGGGGAAGGATAGGAAAGAATTGATGGTAAAGGGATTTTCTCCCTCTGTATGAGCCTTCAGAGAGAAACTGTTTTATTTCTTTTTTTTCTTCTTTTTTTCTTTTTTCTTTTTTCTTTTTTCTTTTTTTTCTTTTTTTCCTCTTTTTTCTTTTTTTTTTTTTAATATTGAAACCCTTTTTAGCTGTGGTCTGTGTATGTTGAGCAAAAGATCACAAAATGCAAGCTCTGTTTCCATGTCTGCCTCTTGCTTGCTGGGTCCTTTTGGACAAAAGTACTTCTCCTCATGTTGGACCCATGCTTTCATGAGTCTGACCTTCCTATGGACTGGTGATGAAAAAGTTTGCCTTGTACTTTATGTCTATGGATGTACATTCATTTTTTTTCGCCTCTTATTCTGACATATGACAACTGGATCAGAGTCATCCTGGAGAAGGGCTGTGTTTGAAGCCAAAACAGTTCATCCATCCATCTTTGGTCCAAAGAAAGTATCTTTTGGGCCAAAGAAAGTATCAAAAATGTATAGCAGTGAGCAGGGGCAGGCAGTGTGACCTCAGCTAACTATGCGTAATCAAGAAACTGCTACCTTGGCTCCCCTCTCTGTAAAAGCAAGATACAGTGCAACATCTGAGCTCACAACCACCAGAGAAGAAAAGACCACAGGCTCTAGACCTGTGACATGCAGGATATGCAGGACCGCAGGACATGCTTTAGAGCTTTCACAGTTTGCTGCATCTCATGAATTCACATTGGAGCCACTAGCTGAAGGCTTTAGACTCTGCTTACCCTGTCCAGCGTGAACCCAGGCCATGCAGTCATGATGGTGCCAACCTCAGTGTATCCAGTTCTTACAGAGGTACCACTTACAGATCCACCTTGGATATCTCTGCCTTCTGCTCCCCATTCCTTGTAGCTCTAGGGTTAGCAGGAACTGAAGGTGAGATCTTTACCAAGCCTGCATGAAGCAACGCCCATTAAAGTCTGAGGTACGACAGCCCTCCAGCAGGATCAGATCACTGCCTAAAACCTACTTTTCCTTGGATATTTTTTCTCAGCAAGTGGTATTGCAAGTCCCATTTTACACAAATGCCGCCTGTTATTGCTGCAAATTCTTGGCACTCATCATAATGAGTTGGAGTCATAATGGCATAAGCTGTGAACTTGCAGCAATAATAGTAATAATACAGAAAACTCAAGTCTATTTTTAATGTCCCCATACTTACTTCCTTTGTTCAATGGGGCTGTTAGTTTAAAGAAAAGAAATTAAGCTGCAAAAGCTACAGCAGGCTGAAACCATTTTGAAAGGCTGAAGACAGAATGACAACACAATAATAATTACAGTGCAATAATGTACGTTTATAAGATGGCTTTCATCCAAAGCTCTCAAAGTGCTCAACAAACTTTGTAGACAGTGAACAAACTGGAGGCCACGTGCTTTTGGGGCTAAGGTACAGATGACTTGTAGTGAATTTCTAGAAATTTTGTAATATTGACTCCTTTACTGCTTAAAGACTGTTGGATGTTGTAAAATCAAGAGGCTGATTGAACATGGTGACAAAATTAATGTGATTTTAGGAGCTAGAAAAGGAGGCCAAAGCTTTTACAGATGGGCATTACTTATTTATAGAAGGCTGAAGGCTCTGTGATTTGGCTACCCAAAATCCCATGTCCTGGAGTTGCATCTAGATGACTTCAGACTGGAAACAACAACAAAACACTTAGCAGTGGCAGTAATTAACTATCAAATCAGCTCACCCTGGAATATGAGCGGACTCTCTGTTGCTTGAAGTACTTAAATCAGAACTATAGGCAGCTTGAAAAGATATGGTGTAGCTCAGAAAAGTTATGGGCCAGACGTAAGAATAAAATTATAAAGCCTGTCTTCAGGAGAGGCTCAACCAAGGTGATTGTAATGGTCCCTTCTGGCCTTAAAAATCTATGAATATATGAATCTATTTATTTATTTAGTTCCAAAAGAGCTGCGGAAGGGGACAAGCAGGGACACCAAAGATATATTTGTGTAACGGGTTAAAAATAGGGCTGGTTTTCCTGCTGTTATATTTTTGGCTGGACGGAATTAATTCTGTACTTGTATATGTTTGCTGTTAATTAGTAGCAGGTTTTAAAAGTAATAGTAACGGTAAAATAATAACAATATTTTTTTCTTCTAATGGTTATATGGAGCTTTTAATTTGGCTGTATTTTAGTGTTATTTCCATTCAAATATGACAAACTAAGGGACTCAAACCCCCCATTTCAAATGATGTCCATTCTCCCATCATTCCCTTAGTGTCCTTTCAGTGGGAGGCTGTTTGCCTAAAGAAAGATTTCAGTCCGTTTTTTTTTTTTATAAATACCTGTGATGTATATTTACATTTATTAATACAAATTCAAAAATATGTTAAAATTGGTGCATGTTTGGGTATATTTGCATGTGAGAGCAGAACTTGAATACACTACTAAAATTGCTATTTTTTATATCTCTCTGTTTGTATGTATATCGGAGTCGGAAGACAGATACACAGTCAGATCTTTAATCCTTAAAGCAATTTAACCCTTGTGATAATAAAGCCTGTTTGAGGGTGAGGCAGTTTAGCTAGAACTTAGGACTGTGCTTATCTGGCTATACAAATGCATGTGAATTTATTGGGTCTGATAAAGGGGGTCCAAAGGAAGTTTTATCCTTCATAAAACCCCTAGTTGATGCAGTGAACACGTCTTCCCAGGGCATCTTTGTGGATAGTCGGTTCTTCCAGCCGAGAGCCAGCCCCAGAAAAGACCAAATTAATCCAAGTCCAGTGTGATGCTATGGTCTTCTCTCCCCTAGTCCTGTGTATGCAGACCTCCTCTCTCCTCTTGCACTTAGAAAAGTCAGTGAGCAAGTGTCATTGGTTGATAATAGTTAACACATTTCCTGCCTTGGGCTGATTTTCAGCCAAATCACCTAACCACGCAGTTGGGATGGGAACATGAAACTGGGAGATCAGAATGCAACCACGCAAGCTTGTGTTTGAGGACAAGTCTACACTAATGAGAAGGCAGAACTATTTCTTAGTTATTCTGAAGCCGTATGACATGGCACTGCTTGCATCCATGCAACTGAACTTTCTTATCACACCAAAAAAGAATAGTTGATGGGCACAAATCCCTCTTTCATGCTAGCCTTGAACCATATCAAGGCAATGAGCGTGCTGGTTACTTGGATCAAAACCACGACAGGTGTGTTAAGTGTACCAATACAGACAATAAGGGACACAGACTCATGCCTGTACTCAGATCAGTTTGGGTTTTTTTAGTATAGATAAAGCCAGACTGGCTTAGGCTGCCATGGAAATGCAATCTCAGATCATGTTGGTGTACATCAACAGATCAGACTGTAGGCAGCAGTTGGCTCATGCCTAACCAGCTCAAAATGCAAGCTTGCATCTGTCTGTGCTCATCTATGCAGCCATTAATTACCTTTCCTCACCTACATTTGCTTGAGAGACATCAAGTCGTAGTTCATGATGGAGTGCCGGCATTCAGGCTATCCTAGTTCTTGCTGACTTAACTTCCAAAACCCATTCATTCTTCTAGCTCTTATAATGATTCATAAAGGTGTGAAATAGATATGTGTAAAACAGTAAGCACCAATATTGTGAATTACAAGGAAAAAAAAAATCAGCAACAATGAAATCAAGTATTCAAAAATATGCAAAACCTTCCTATAAAAGCTCAACCATGTTCAAGCAGCGTGACTTCAACAAGCTGCTGGGAAGGGGATGAGGCTATCTATGTGTGTATCTGTGTATTTGCATATCTGCATGGGCTTTGTCTGTGCCAGTAAACAAGCCAGTACCGTTGCACAGAAGTGAACACTGGAATTTGACAGTCTGTGACTAGTCAGATGGTCCCTGGCATGATCCAGGCTCGCTAGCATGGTCCCAGACAATTCCCAGGCACGACTCAGGAGCCAGCATGCACGAGGCACTGTCCCCGGTAGGCAAGTTGGAATGGGCTGTTTTATTTTGGAGGTAAGGTTGTTTAATACTAAGGAATAGGTCAGACTGTGCCAGCTGGCCTCAGGGACAGAGAGCTGATCCTGACACTGCTTAGCTTCCTAGCAGAGATGTAGCCAAAATGTTTGGCAGGAGATTTGTCTTGGTCCCACTTCTGCGAGCTTGTCTGGCAGCAGCACACAGTTTCTCCTCTGCTGTGGCTCAGCAGTGAGGAGCTAAAATGTTGAATTTTGTTGATCAAAGGATGAGGAAAGCGCTATGCCTTCAACATGAAGGGAAGCAATGAAGTGAAGGGGCCAATCTGGGACAGAGAGCTGGAAGAAAAACCATGAAGAAATAGCTTGCTGTGCCTGCTGCTGCTGATAGGACAAGAGGAAATGGCCTCAAGTTGCGCCAGGGGAGGTTTATACTGGATATTAGGAAAAATTTCTTCACTGAAAGGGTGGTCAAGCATTGGAATAGGCTGCCCAGGGAAGTGGTTGAATAACCATCACTGGAGGTATTTAAAAGACAGGTAGACATGGTGCTGAGGGACGTAGTTTAGTGGTAACTTGGCAGTGCTAGGTTAATGGTTGGACTTGATGACCTTAAGTGTCTTTTCCAACATAAATGATTCTATGATTCTATGATTCTATGAACAGGATGGTAGGGACAGGAGATGCAACTTTACTTTTTGGTGAAACACTCCAAGTATGCATGCTGTCAGCACTTAGGCATCTGCAGGAGCCAGTTTGGCTTTCCTGACATAGACACAATTAGCAGCAAAACTATGCTCATAATTGTTGCTTACTTAGCTGGGTGCTAATAGGCGGCACCCATCAGCTATAGTCCTGTTCCTATTACGGCCCAAGATTGTCTAACTACAGAGTCATTTTGAGGATTTGGCTCCGTCATGGACACCTGAATGAGAGACTGTGAGGAAAGTGTTCAGATGGGAGAAATGAGGGGAAGGGATGGGGAGGAGAAATTTCTTCTCAGATTTTCTTGTCTCTCTAATTAAATACAGGTTGCTGTTTCTTCAAGTTCAAGACATAGCATCCATTTTAAAATAATAATTAAAGATTCTACATATCTTTTTGTCTCACAGAAGGCTTGCAAGGAGTTGTTCCATAGCCTGAGGCTAAAACTAGCCCAGATATTAGCTGAACCAAACAGGACTGTCATTGTGAGCCAGTCTGCACCCCTGCAATGTTTTTGATTTTTGTTTCTTTTTTTTTTAAAAAAAAATTAAATTAATACCAAAAGATGAAAGCTAGGATAGCATCTGAACTGTACAGGAAAATAGTGACTGCTGAGGAAGAGAGGGCCAAATACCTATATTTATTCATCTACCACAGGACCTAAGGTGGACTCTGACTATGGGCTCTGTGGTTTATTCAGCTTTCCTACTGTACGTGGTTACATGACCTTGACTCCCCAGGTAAAGGGAAGAAGAAAGTCTTGTATTCAAAACGCTGCCTTATAGATGTCCTTTAGCTATTGCATCTGGCTTTCCTCTCTGACTCTAGAGGGAAATAGGACTTGGCTGCCTGAATAATAGGTGAAGTTAATTCTTCTTTTGGGCACACACTCCACCACAATTATATAAGTTCATTTCAAGCACCACAGAAAGCTGCTTTATGCAGCCCAGGTTGCGAGCTTGTAACCTGAAGAACCAGCAAGGACAGGAGCAGGGAGGCCTGTTGCTGAGGGAAACTGTCACCAAGGAGCCTGGCAGGAGCAGAGAGATGTCAGTGATGTGCAATGCTGCAGACCCTCCAGCTCAAAGAGTCAGCGGCACTGCAATATGTCAAACGCATCGCTGAGTTTCGGCTCAGTGGAGAGGACAACACATACACCTGGGAACTGGGGAACATCTGCTGGAAGAAGTCACTTGAAAAATAACCTTGCAATGGCTTGGGAGAAACATCTGTGCAGCAAATGACGTACCACCAGTAATGGAAGGATGGAAAAACAGAAGCTGGGGAAAGCACAAGAACCGTCTTGTGTCAATAATACAGGGAGCTGGTGACAGCACAAGGGGAATTTAGGTCAGCACAAACTTATTTGTCTATACAGCTTTTCTGCATAGGAGCTGATGCAGCAGCTGTCTCACTGAAATGACTATTCAGCTGTTTTACCGCTGGCTGATGTCAACCAGGGGAATCCAACTTTTCCCCCTTTTCCCCATTATCCACTCTGAAACTCTTTATCTGTTTTATTGTTTACTTCTTATAGGAGTTTGCTCACACGTGCTTCCTACGAACATAACAGCAATCTGGGAGGATATGAAACCAGATGAATATTGCATCCACCTAAGAGATCTGGAATCTAAAGCACAGAATGATACATTTTGTACAGAACAAAGCTAGTTGATATACAGGATAGGAAAAAACTCACAAACCCCTCATGTCTTCATATCGACTGTTATGCTATCCATTATTTAGACAACTGTTATTCAGGCTGAGCAAAGATTCAAATGAAACATCTTCCAAGAGTCACTGACTTGGAGAAGTACTGGGTGAAATTCCCCAGGCTACATATTTCAGGAAGTCAGACTAGGTGGCTACTGGTGCCTGCTTTGGGCTTCATGTGCCTGCAGATTTGGAAAACAGAACTATTTCAATTGTCTGAATTAATAGAAGTAAAAATCATGTCAAGGTGTGTTAACAATTTACCAGTCTGTATGACTGGGGGTCAATACTCAGAAATGTACCCTGAATCTGTTTGGTTTAGTTTAGTTTGGTTTAGTTTAGTTTGGTTTAGTTTAGTTTAGCTGTATCCAGACTACCCTAAAAAGTCATGCTGGCATCCATCTGCAGTTGAAGTTGTGGACAGGATTTGTCTCCTTTCTGGTCAGTTTCTGTATTCGGTCAATACAGGCTCAAACCTACATGCCCCAGTGTAAACAGATGATCAGTTGGTTAACATCTCAAATGTGCAAGATTATTTTTGTCTGCATGCCTCTGGTCTTGCAGACACACATGATGGAGAGTTTGGGGGAGAAAATATGCTCAGATTATTTCAGTCACCAAGGAAGAGGCAGCAGCACTTTCCTGAAATGTGAACCAAAGTTTGCTGACCATGGTACACACCAGTCCTTACCATTTCATAAGCTTGCATGGTGAACAGAGCTGTTAGAGAAATAGTTTGACCAGATTTGCATAGCACCTTAATAGAAAAAATGTGTACAACATCTACAAATTGTAGATGTCTCTTCTGTTACCCCTTCACCTTGCCTCCATGAAGGTAAAGGCATCAGCTCCATAAAGGCGATGCAAGGTTATCGTCCCCCTCTACTCTGCCTTGGTGAGGCCGCATCTGGAGTACTGTGTCCAGTTCTGGGCTCCCCGGTTCAAGAAGGACAGGGAACCGCTGGAGAGGGGACAGCAAAGGACTACCAAGATGATTAGGGGACTGGAACATCTGTCTTATGAAGAAAGGCTGAGGAATTTGGGTCTTTTCAGTCTGGAAAAAAGAAAACTGAGGGGGGATCTTATCAACGCTTGCAAATACTTAAAGGGTGGGTGTCAGGAGGATGGGGACAGGTTCTTTTCAGTGGTGCCCAGTGACAGGACAAGAGGTAATGGGCACAAACTTGAACATAGGAAGTTCCATCTCAACATGAGGAGGAATTTCTTTCCTGTGAGGGTGGCAGAGCACTGGAACAGGCTGTCCAGAGTAGAGTCTCTTTCTCTGGAGACATTCAAACCCCACCTGGACGTGTTCCTGTGCAAGCTGCTTTAGATGAACCTGCTCTGGCACGGGGGTTGGACTAGATGATCTCCAGAGGTCCCTTCCAACTCATACCATTCTGTGATTCTTTGATATTGTAATGGGCCTTTTGAAAAGGGACTTGACACTACAGCAGGACTGGAACAGCTGCTGGTAGTGCCAGAGAAGGAAACTTGTGGGACGACATCGAGTCACAAGGATTAGATGGTACAGATCTAAAGACTAAAGAGATATGATATTGAGCAAGGAGAATAGCTCTAACATATGTCGAGTGTTAGAAATGTGGAGGAAAGAACAAACATAATTTGGGCAATATCGGTAGGTGATAGTGTGATTTGCGAATACCAGAGGCTTGGAGGTATAATTGAACAATTACTCTCTACTCACTGTCTTTGAGCCAGATATCAGCTCTTGGAGGGCGTTGGAAAAGGAACTCTGGATTAGACAAAGATTTTATTTTATTTCATATGGATATATCTCTTACTGAAGATAGCGAACCAACTACCCCATTCATCTGAGCTCTTTTCTGCCAGAATTTTTACACTTTGATGGCTGCCTTTTGATTGTTTTCTGGATGGACAATGGGAAGAGAAAGAGAGGGATAAAGGAAGAGAGTGAGAGACTAGGATCGGGAGACAGAAAAAAGTTAATTAGCTGCACATGAATTCTGAGAACATGGTGTTTCTACAAGTGAACAGATGCAATACATTTAAGGAGAGATCTTTAACCTTCAGAGGAAGAACCTGAGTTCAGTGAAGTGGAAAAACAGGACAGAAGGAATAAAACAAAATGAACAGGCTTCAGAGGACTTCTGTCACTCATCACAGTGCTGTGAGAAGGAGACTGAAGTCAAGAAGTCAAAAGCCTTAGGCATGTTTTTACTAATTTTATATCTGTTTTTCTTCCTTTCTTTGTTCTTGACCAACTCATTATGGCTGCACTGGTCTTAACAGCTCACCATGTCATCAGCGCCAAAGAAATGCATGTGTAAAATGCAGCTGTTTAGTTTAAGCCACACACCCCGGCTCTTACTATTTGAAAAAAATAAAATAAAATGACACTGTCATAATGAACCTTTTCAGTTCACTGTTATCATAACAACTATTTCATGGCAGTAGGTGAACAATTAATGCCACTTGATATAGCTGCTGAAGTATGAAGCAATATTTGCTGTATGGTATGAAAGAATACATTTGGAACTGGAACTTATCTTTGTGTCTCTCTCTAAAACGCAGTTTCAGTGATGTCTCTAATCTTCTAGCAGAACTTTTCTACTTTCTCATCACTGTAACTCTCTTTTTCCCATTGTTTCCCTCTTTTTGCTCATCAGCCAACTTAGGATTCCATACTTCTTCTTAAAAGACCTTTTTTACATTGGGATTTCTGTGTATGTTCTACTTTTCTTGGGACAGGGTGTTGCGTGAAAAGGGGCAAAGTTGTTTTGGCAGAAGATAAACCCCTCTGCGTTCTAACACTCCTCGCCAAGGTGGGAGGCTAGGTGCGGCTAGGTTTAAATTCTGAGTGACGCCCAATTCAGCACTATCAGTCCAATCGCGTTTAATATGTATTCAACTATTATGATTTGGATACACTAATAGTGCACTGCTGGACTGCACCTTCAGTCTAGTCGTGCTCATGAAATAGCATGGCCACTCTCAAGTCTTTGGTCACTTTCAGTGAGAAACCAAAATGACTAGCTGCTTAAACAGTGCTGTTTATTTAAACAACAGATATATAGGTTCTTGGGATTGCCGGTGATAAATACACTGTCTGCAAAGCACGTGCAAATGAAGATATTGTTAGGTATACAAAACGCGCGACAAAGTTATAAACAGTACAGCCTGGCTATAAATGTAGGAAAAAGATTCTCTAGAGAGAAATTTCTAAGTTCCCCGAGGAAACATTCAGTAATCTAAGTCTTACCCACAGGTGTCCCTATGGGGGGGAAGAAAGGCTCAGCCCGTCGATTGGTCATGGAAGTCAGTGATGGAGTTCTCCTCGACTTGTTCACGATGGTGTCTTCCCTGATACCCTCCCTCTCTTGGGCTATTTTTATACTATTTTTCATCTTCAAAGTGGAGTTTGAGTGACTTTAGTCATAAATACTTTCATTATGATTGGTGTACTCAAGGAGGAGTGATCGCACCTTGGGAGCGGGTAGCCTCCGGGATGGAGGTGTGTTTTGGTACGTTGTAATGAACAAAGTTCTCACAAAGGAAAGCATTTCATCAACATTTGACAAAATGTTGGCTCGGGTAGTGAGTAAGGCCGCTTATCTGTTTCGTAGTAAGCAAGTAGGCAGCTTATCTGTTCTGTAGTACCATCTCGTTCCCATATCTGCTATTCGTCACAAGGGAAGGCCACGGAACAATTGCATTCTGTTCCATCCCTCGTGTAGTTTTGCAAACAACCTTGTACAGGGAATTGCAGATGTTGTATTCTTCGCATGCCAGTTGCGGCTGTATTCTACCTCAGAAGCCACTTGATTTTATGACTTTCCTTAACGTGTGAACAATGCTGTACTTTTGTATTCTTGGCCAATTTAGTAATTATTCCACACAGGGAAATCAAGGTTAAATCCCCTTAACCATTTCTGATAATATGCCTAACTTCAGCATATCATCCATACTCCAACTCCAAGGGAAGTCTATAAGACCTGATTTTCCAAGGGAAATCTTTAAGACTTTGCTTACACCGTTACGTTGGCTCACCACCTGACTGTTTTCACAGTATTCTTTTTATTGTTATTATTATTATTATGGGCAACTGCAAGCCAGTACTGAGAACAGTTTCTACAATAACAACACAAGAGAGTAGGGTAATGCGATATTGGCAGGAAGGTATGCCTTTTCACTCCTAGGCTTCCTTTCTTAAGCAAGAGACAGTACATCCACAGCTGACAAGATGATGCTTTCCAGGGTCCATTTCATAAGGTGTTGCTTTTTTATTCCTGCCCAAGAGAGCTTTTCCAACACCATAACCTGAGGATTTTCATTCTCAAACACTTCCATATGCCCTCAGGACAAACTCAGATTCCTGCAATGCATTTTCATGGTGCTAAATGTCCCAGTGAAAGAGCTGTTTTGCACCCTTAGTACTCAAAGGGACACTAACAAAATTAATAACTGTCACTGGACCACAGAAGCAGCATTTGGGATGCTGCAAAGACCCAGACCAAACATTCTGCAGCGTTTATGGCTGACCCACATTAGATGTCCACAGTCTTTACTGCTATGGACACAATTAACTCATATGAAGTAGCTGAGAGGGGACAGTATTCTTGATCATAGAATCATAGAATCATAGAATGGTTTAGGTTGGAAGGGACCTTAAAGATCATCTAGTTCCAACGCCCCTGCCCTGGGCAGGGACACCTCCCTGTAGACCAGGCTGCTCAAAGCCTCATCCAACGTGACCTTGAACATTTCCAGGCATGAGGCATCCACAACTTCCCTGGGCAACTTGTGCCAGTGCCTAACCACCCTCACAGTAAAGAATTTCTCCCTTGATACAGACTATGAGGACTATAAATATACCACAATAGGAACTTGGTCTGGTCTCGCTGGTAAAGAAAGTAGACATTCTTCCACTATGATAGATTTCATATAGTTTGCACAGGTAAAAAGATTTGGGTCTTTTGAAACAGAAAGGAGATTTCTACTACATGCCAGCATGCTGCTGACGAGGTCTCATCAAAAATGCACCATGACCATGTCTCCCCCTTGGTATCTCTGTAAAGGATGTAGCAACCTGTGTCTGCGCCACAGGAAAAGCTGTTTGAACAGATCATCCTCGGGACTTGACACTGAATGTGATACCGCACTCGAGAGTCTATGTAGTACTTTCTGTTTGTGACTCTGTTTATCATAGTACAAGTCTTGATTATTCTAATGACACTGGGCCTCTTCAGAAATACATTGTTTATACCCCCAAGGAGTTTGCTGCGTGCACAAATATTCTCAATCTACTGTATAAACAAATGTGTTATTCAGCAGACAGCTGCAGTTCTGCTGCTGATAACTGGCGAAAGGGCTGACAACAACAGAGCAAATATTACCACCAACTCTAAGTAGTTCGCAGACTTGTACAGGAACTGGATTCTTTCTCCATCCTTTCAGTGGGCTCTGGAGCTTGCCTTGTTGTGTGCTTTGGGGTCCTTGGTAGAATTTTGCTTAAACAAAAAATCTTAACTTTTGACCCTGCATCTAAAACTTTATTTTGTCCTATTTGCACAAATGCCTGTTCACAGCTTTCAGAAAAGGAGTCAGTTATCAGACCTTTGGGAATGCATCGAACACAGGCGCTTCTCTATTAAAAGTACACAAGTTGCAAGAAGGTACAAGTTGGCAAATAATAGAGGTGTTTTTCCACTGACATAGTGGCAGTGTTGGCCTTCCTTGTTTCAGTTACCCCTGCTGACTCACAGAAGTCCTTTGTTTGGATACAGGTTTTAGAAAGAGACCTTCTAAGGTGTTTGAAGTGTTTAAAGCCCAAATTCCACTTGGAGGGAATGTATAGAATCATAGAATCATAGAATCATAGATCATAGAATCTGTTGGGTTGGAAGGCACCTTTAAAGGCCATCTAGTCCAGCTCCCCTGCAGTAAGCAGGGACATCTTCAACTACATCAGGTTGCTCAGAGCCTCATCAAGCCTGGCCTTGAATGTCTCCAGGGATGGGGCCTCCACCACCTCTCTGGGCACCCTGTTCCAGTGTCTCACCACCCTCATTGTAAAGAACTTCTTCCTAATGTCCAATCTAAACCTGCCCTGCTCTAGTTTAAAACCATTGCCCCTCATCCTATCGCTACATGCCCTTGCAAACAGCCCCTCCCCAGCTTTCTTATAGGCCCCCTTCAGGTACTGGAAGGTCACTATAAGGTCTCTATGGGGAGAGGAGAGAGCAAAGGAGAAAAAAGCGTAAAGAAATAAAGAAGAGAGGTTGTCCAGTGAGGTGCACAATATTACATGAGGATGATTAAAATGATTAATTAAATTATTAAAAAAAAAAGAAATCACTGAGTATGATAGGCTAAATACAGCATAATTGAAATTTTATTCCAGCACATAGAATTGGGAGCCAGCGGAGATCATCAAAGGTACCTGTGTGTTGAAATCAGTTGGACTTAGCAACTGCATATTGGTTTCTGGTTTCTGACCCTTCTCAGTGCAACGTGAACATCTATGTCTCTCTTTGAGTTGTTCTGAAAATATCAAAGTTAGGTTTCCACCCTTCTTTCCTTCAGGCCAGGTGGGTACAATTTGGAGATACCAGTAAACCAATCAAAATTACAATCTGCTACAAGGAAGAAGAAAAACTCACCTTGTTGTTCCAGCCATGAAATGAGGGACACAAAGTCACTTTGTTAAACAATAATGACTTTAAGAACTTCAAAGCACCTCAGGTGTTTTAAGCAAGTCCAGTCTATACCCACAAATTCCCATTGTCCTGTCTTATCTATTGTGTTGATACTCAACAACAGACCAAGCTGGTCTTTAGTTATCAATGTTTTGAGCCCTTATTTCTGACCTTCTTTTGTGTGTGTCTTGGTTTCAGTTGGGATGGAGTTAACTTTTTACTAGCAGCTGGTGTAATGCTATGTTTTGGATCTGGGACGGGAATCCCAGTGTGGTATAGAATCATAGAACCATAGAATCATAGAACCATAGAATCATAGAACCATAGAATCATAGAATCATAGAATCTGTTGGGTTGGAGTGTGGTAGGGCACTGATGGTTTTGACTGTTGTTAAGCTCTTAAGGACTTTTCTGCTTCTCATACCACCCCGTCAGCAACTATGCTTGGAGTGCACAAGAAGTTGGAGGGGACACAGCCAGGACAGCTGACTCCAACTGACCAAAGGGATATTCCATACCGCATGACATCATGCTCAATATATAAAGCTGGGGAAAGAAGAAGATGAAGGGGAGGTGGTGTTTGGAGTGATGGCATTTGTCTTCCCAAGTAACCGCTACTCATGATGGAACCCTGCTTTCCTGGAGATGGCTGCCTATGGATGGAAAGCAGTGAACGAATTCTTTGTTTTGCTTTCTTGCATGTGTGGCTTTTGATCTACCTACTAAACCATCTTTATCTCAACGCACAAGTTTTCTCACTTTTACTTTTCTGATTCTCTCTCCAGTGTCAACAGGGGGAGTGAGCAAGTGGCTGCGTGGTTCTAGCTGCCGGCTGGAGTTAAACCGTGACAGTGTGCTTGTTACTTTTCCTCCAATATTACGTTCTTTAGATGTAGACCAGTCCCTCTCTGAATGAAGAGGTGTCACACAGCAAAGGGTGAACTAAAGGGGCAGCAGATAAATATGTGATTGTCATTGTCTGTCCTTTCCTACTTCTTTTCTTTGGCTCGTACATACACAGACAACAGTACCTACAGTGAAAGCTCTATAAATGTGGAAGACATGTAAAGAAATGAAGAAAATGGTTCAACTGGTACCACGTCTCTTCTCATTGCAGAGTCTTTACATGTCACTGGAGCCAGGTCATCCTGATTGCTCAGTTAGTATGTTATTTTTTATTTCATTTTGGTTTTATGTGTGCAACCCAAGCTTCATATTATATTTCACATGTCTCTGGAGTTGTGGTTTGGGGGTTATGGGGAGAGAATGGACTGTTCCACCATGGCAAGAAGATACAGATACTGATCCCTGCCATGAATGTCATCAGCACTCAAGCCCTCTCAGAATTTTAGGCAGGAAGGAGAAAGAAATGGGATCAGGACAAAGCTGGATCTTTGCTGTTGCAGAAGGGAGAGAGACAGAGGAAAATACAGAGCTGGGATGGAGACCCAGGAAAAAGTCCTCGGAGGCAAACTGATCCTGAGGGAAGGCGAGCAGGGCCAGTGGCCAATACTCAGTGAGGAACTGCTTCCCAGCAGAGGCAGCTGCTCTGCCTTGCCACAGCTCTGGCATTCATGAAATAATCAGGGTGATTGGCCATTTTACATCCCAAAGCAGTCTGCTCTTCTGGGTACCCATCTGCCTTTGAGCAGGTCTGGTGCTCATCATGGGAAAAGGAATACCCAGAGAAGAGTCACATGATTTTATCGTCATTCCCTGTTTTCTAGTAATACCAGGACACCAGCACTGACGTAACTGAAAGCCTCAGAGCCCTGCTCAGTCCTTAGACTCTGAGGGGCTGAGCAGAGCGACACTGCACAGAAATGTCTAGAAAAGAACAGCAGAGGTGGAGTAGGTGCAATCCTTCCCTGGCAGGGGGATTGTGGACATAAAATACATTAAAATTTCAAAGTGCTCGGAGGTGGCATAGAAAAATAGGTTCTTAGAAATCTATCAGACAGATTCTAGGAAAGACTACAGGTCCAGTAAAATATTTCTTATGCTCACTTTGTTCTGAGTTCTTTGTCCTTTCTTTTAGAGCAAGATTTCTTTAAGTAAATTTACCTTTTCATCATGGAGATGTTTATAGTTTTATGCTGTCATTGTCTGGCTAGCTAAAACCACCATCTTCTAATTATGCTGTCATTAATTTGAAGTCCAGAAGAACCAATATTTTTATGTAGTTTGACTTTTTCCATACTGCAAGTCACAGGATTTAACCAGTGATCCCTCTATCAGGTCTGTAACTTCTGACTGAACTAGGGAGTCTCTTTAGGAAAGACATCTAATCTTGATTTAAAGACTTCTTTAAAGACTACTTAACAACTCATCAAGCTTGTCTGGGGTTTCTTCTTTGGTTTATAGAAGTAATGAACCGATTCCCCCATCCTCCCCTCCTGGAGATACTTCTTAATGGAAAGTAAAAATGCCACAATTACGACACACCATGTGTGGGACATAAAACCTCACTCTCACTCTAGTATCTGTATCGTATTTAATAAAGTACCAACAGAGCAGCAATAATGTACACTGGGAATCAGGCATCATAAATAAAAGGAGGAAAATGTAATAATGGGAAGTTGGAGAAAAATATGAAAGCAGCTGTAAGAACAGAAACAGACAAGGAAAAAAAAAAATCAAAAAACCTCACAGACAGGCATGGAAATAATGTATTTTAAAGTAGGTGCACTTTTGGAGGATTCTTCCTGAACAGAAGAAGAGATACACAGGCATGCATGTACACACACACACATATACACATACACACGACTTGCCAGATCTTACCAGATGATGTAGTTGAGGCTGGCTGAACTTAATTAACTTGGATGAGTGGTTTTAGATTTTAACCTTCCTTGTTTATTTGCTTTCACTGTGCAGTGGTAAAGACTTTCAGACATGGAGGGAAGGGGAGGAAGAAAGGGAGGGGTGAAATGACTCAAAGAAAACAATAAGCAGCTCCATATTTGTCCAGTTGTTTGTTTTTAAGGATGCAGGGTAATTGCTCAGCTGTTGTAAACCAGCACAGCTCTAATACTGATCTACATCAGCTGAGAATCTGGCCCTGGGAAGCTTTCTCTCTCTGGATTTTAAAGATAGCTAATAGTTCCTTTTTCGTACAACCACATCTTCGTCGCTAAAAGAATCACTGCAGGGACCTGTAGTTTGGCATTAAATCCACCTGACGTGGTTTGACCACTTCCATAGTTCTCTTAGGTTCCAAAACAAGCTGTTCACATCCAAATTCATGTATAGGAATGGTCCTTGGCTCTTGCTAGCTCCCAGACCATGCTTGGGAACTGTTTGGGAAAGTGCTAATCGGTCTGTGCTGAAGACTTGTCTAGAAATGGAGAAGTTTGGAAGAATGAATGCCAAAGCCAAGGTCTGTGCTCTGTCTCTGGGTAATTCACTAATTTAGGCACTGCCTAAGCACCTAGAACAAGCTGAGATACACATATATACTGACAATATGGGTCCTTCATGTCTGAATTTAAGCATATCAGGACATTTAACTCCCCCATAATCACAGAATCATAGAATGCTTTGGGTTCAAAGGGACCTTTAAAGAGCATCTAGTCTTCCTGCCATGATCAGGGACAGTTTCCACTAGATCAGGTTGCTCAAATCTGACCTTAAACACTTCCAGTGACGGGGCACTCACAGCTTCTCTGGGCAACCTGTCCCACTGTCTCACCATCCTCTTCGCAAAATCTACCCTCCTTCAGTTTAAAACCATTGCCCCTCATCCTGTCACTACTGGCCTTGGTAAAAAGTCTTTATCCATCTTTCTTATAACTCCCCATTTATATATTGAAGACCTTTATATATGTAAAATTCTTTTCCTTAGTCTCTGACAAACGCAGATTTTGGCATGGTCTCCAGCATAATCTAGGAAGCTGCCTCTCAACTTTGCTGCAGCTTTTGTGTTCCAGCCTTTAGACTTGGTGTGACGCACATCACAGAGGATGGTAATGGGGGAGGTGTCTTTGCAAGATAGATGAGGGATTCTTCATAGTCAAGGGTTTGTTTACTGATGTCAAGGAGTTTCTGCAGACAGAATAATCTGCATTTGGGAAGGATAAAAATCATCCTGGTTAATTTGAGAGTGATGTACATGCAGAGTTTAACCCTGAAGAATACAGTTGAGGTCCGAGGTCCAAAGTGCAAGGTGCAGCTGAGATCGAAGGCGGATGCATGTTCTGACCTTCCTGCCAAGGAATCCTTACTGCTCCCACTCTGCTTGTCAGAAACAGAGCTGGCCTGGGCTGGAATACATGGTCTGGCAACGCCTATCAAAGAAAATTAAAACAGCAACAGGAAGCAACAGAGGGCTGCAAATGTTTGCCCATCTGTAATCTCAGACCTTTGTTCTGGCCTTTTGCTCCTGACCGAGGACCTCAGCTCACTGCTTCCAAGGAAGGTGGATTAGTCCCTTGCACATAAACACCCTGCCAACTTGCCATGGGGCAGGGGGGGAAGCTCATTCCTGACCTCAGCACTGACAGTCGGTGCGGATGACCGAGAATCACCATGGGTAAGGATTTAACTTGACAGTGAAAAGACTGACAGCCACATTTAAAAATGCAGTTCGGCTCTGAACACTGGTGTGTTAAAATGGCACTTTCTCACTCAGTAAATCAGCTCCCTGGGCCTTATCTGCTCCCTTAACACTCAAAAATAATACGAAAAATATAGGAGGAAGATTTTACTTGTGTCAGCCCTGTTGAAACACTGTTCTTTAACTTTCAGGTCAACTGACCTGTACACTGAAGTTCTTCATTGTTGTGGTGAAACCTTTCAGTGTTTGGTAGCAGAGCTTGAAATGGTGCAAATAGTCCCACCTGGCTTCTCAGACACTGCCCAGCTCTCCTGTTTCTTCAGTGCATACTGTGAAATATTACACTACCAGGGCGAATGTGGGTGGCCCATCATTATGGAGGAAGGGCCCTCTTTGATACAAAGGGTAGCTGGTGCTCAGGGCCTGGCTCATGAAGAGGTCTGAGAAGTTTGGTCGGCTTCTTTTTCACGGAATAAACACTTCTGACCTCATTCATTCAGCTGAAGGTTGACACTCGTAGTAATAGTGTTGAAAGGTTGTGTCCTGGATTTCTGTTAGGTGGCATGGGTGTTTAAGTCCCACCTTCAGAAGGCTTTGGATCCATACGTTCTTACTTCTTGCTGCTTGTAAAATGAGGACATTACTCGATAAAAGCTGGATAGACAGCATGGGTAAATTCTCTTCCAGAAAGCAATCTCTCTTAAAATCTACACTGTGTTAGATGAGCTTTTTTATTACCCCAAAAAATTTTGTTCTTGACAAGAAAGAATAAAAGGAAAAAGAGAACTCCACCACCACCAAAGAATAAACATCAAGAGACTTATATTTTTTCAGTAATTGGTTTGCAGCCCGGTAGATATCCAGTGACGGATATTTGACTCTCACAGGGTCTCTAGCTACATTAAGTCTTTCATGGATCCAGGAAGAGAATTGTGATAAAATGCAATAAAATATTATTGATTCAATCACTACTTTTTCCTGATCAGAATTACAGCAGTCCGATGTCATACAAACCAGAGACATTACACATCCCAGCACTAGGCTTCTTTTTCCAAAATACAGTTTGATTTTAGCTCATGAGGTGCTTGCAAGGCGATATTAGCCAGCTGTCACTGGAGGATCAGATGATATTAATGGCAACTGGTGTGTCTATTCAGCAAGCTGAGCTCATCCCTGCAAAATTAGATGGAGTCCATTTCAAACAAAAAAAAGGAAATCAGAAGTAGTCAAGTGAAATGGTAAAACAGCTACTGACTTGAACAATCCAGCAATTCATCACCTGAATGTAGTCTTAGTGAATGTAAGGAAGCCACAGAACAAGACTGGGTCTGCTAAGGGTTTTCTCATTGCTTGTACCAAGTAATTTATTGAATTTAGGAGGCCCTTGCCTCTGAGAGCTCCGTGTCTGAGCACCTGAGCCTATGATTTTAGCAGTGCACTAAAATCCTGGCTGGCAATAACGCTTGCCAGTCAAAATGCATCCTGCGTCCTGCCAGACCAGTTTTTCATGTGCCCTCCAGGGTAGCAAGCATTAGCCCTACCATTCACCCAAGGATGTTCATAACTTAAAGTGTATGACCAGTCCCATAGACTTCAGTGGGACTACAGATGTGTTTATACATCTTCACTCATTAGTACACAAAAACCATATTTTATTTCTGTCAAAAGGAAATTTGAAGTTCACTTTCCAAACGCCAAAGGCCTGTGCATTTACCAAGAACAACATTTAGCTTCTCCAGCCTCTGTTCCTCAGGGCCAGAGAACTTGTACAAAGGAGGAAAATCACCCCAAATGGGCTTTTCTTGTACCACAAGGATGAAAGCAAAAATTCATTAGATAAAAAGAAGGTCTACATTTATGGTTAAATATTGGATGTGTAATTTAAAAGAGAAAGCCAAGTTGAATGCAAAGCAATTACCGACACTTAATATTAGTCAGACTAATAAAGCAGCAATTAAACCTCATTATACAGCCATAAAATTGATGTGTAATAGATTGATTGCACCAAGTGCTCATACCGATGTTTGATGGCATATCACAGGCAAGGTGAACTTGTTCATTTAATTGGCAGATCAAAATAATTTCCTGCAATAGATTTAACCTTATTGCATTTCTTGGCTTCAAATGACATCGGTGACAGTACAAACAAATAAATAAACAGAATGAAAGAAGAGCAAAAAAAGCCTACAGACCAGCTTGGTCTATGGCAAATATTCTTTATTCCATAGTATAATATTCCTTCTCCCAGGAGATCCACGGTTATTTGAGAATCTTCTTGCCAGCAGCACAATTTGGATCTTGCACAGCAGCACTGCTTCATTGTTCACTTCTTGAATTGAATGTGAGGAGCTGAAGGAAGCCTACATGTAAATGTTTTGCTGCATGTTTACAGCTGACATGGAATTCAGCACCTTGGAGTATATTAAGTCCAATGATTAAAAGAAATTGCTGTTGGAAACCTAAAGGGTAAGCAGTGAGGGGACTGTTAATAAAAATCTTTGAAATCCTCCAAAATCGCATCTGAATGTTTTTATTTTGGCAATACTTTCAGACCTAATCGTTTTATATAATCAGTGTCTAATGGTCCAGAATATCAGGTTTGCTCCCTTTTTTAATACAAATTATTTATGTGGGTTCATGTGATGAATATTTTTTTTTTAAAAGGCCTTATTCCTTGATGGCTATAAAACAGAATATTTGCTGAAGAAAATAAAATTTGGGCTTTGATTCTTAGGGATTTTCATATCACTCATCACTAAGGTCATATAGCGACCCGTTATCCTTAGCTACCCATCTTTGCATTTCACAGCATCATTACTAAATCAGAGCCACCATGCAGCAGTAAAGCTAAATGAATGATCCAGCAACATCTGCCTTGGTCAAGAGACCTTTATCTTTCTACACGGACTTCATATCTGCAGCAACTGAAGGGCTCGCAGACTGCAAAACCCCATGTCAGAGGAACCCTTTGTGGGGAAGAAATTATCTGAAAGACAAAGGTGCTTTGATTTAACCCCAGGATCCTGTGACCAAGTAGGGTTTTAAACGCTCATCTCCTGTACAGCGGCCAGCAAAGAGTAAGCATTTTCTGTGAGGAAAAAAAAAAAATCTATTCTAAAAATCCCGAGAAGACTGATGTCAACAGAAAATTTGCTTTTGACATCAGGATTTGACACAAGGATTTTAAATAATGCTACTTAGGCATGGAAGTAAAGGAGATAACAGATGCCTCATTTTAGTGCTAGTGATTCAGCTAGTAAATTTTCCTCCACAACCCCAAAATCACAGAGTCATCAAATGTGCCATTTTTATCAGACTTTGAGCCCTGTTGCTCTTGTGAACCTTTCTCTTTCCTTGGTCTGTGATGTGCTGATCAGTTGTGGTATGAATTTTTTCTGGGTTCCAGCAGAGCAGTGACCTCAGGTCAGATTCATTACTCTCTCATCCTATAGAGCTGAAGCTCCTTATTTTCAAATTCCTGGAGTTTCTCAGAACAAGATGCAACCGCTGTGTGAATGGTATGTGCTGCATTGCTACATGGTCAGGTGAAATGGCTTTGAGATGACACTCTGACATCTAGCCCCTCTGCTAACGTATGTGACTTCCGTTCAAGAGAGCATTGCTGGCATGAAAATAGAAGAACATAGTGGAGAAATGAGACACTGCTCAAACCTGTGAGACTTTCTCTGGTTTCACTCAGACATTTCCACTGTACACCATGAAAAAGAATTATATATCAAGAAGAAGAAATTCCTGAATATACCTACTTATATATAATTTTTTCAAAGTGGTTTAAGTAAGAAGAAAAAAAATTGCTTAATGCTTAATATAACCTGGTATTTAAATCCCTTGGAAGGCTGCTGGTGAGGGTCACATACTTCCATCTAGGCAGCAAACTCTACTCCATGATGAGATTCTTAGAAGTAGGATCTAGCATTTCAGACCATATTTGGGTTCTCTAGCCTATGGCCTGCTTTTAGAAATGCTGCCCATCTCATTTAAACGGAACGGCCAAAAAGTTGCTTGTTTCAGAAGTCAGACCTTGTATTTATTGTCAAAATATTAGCAACAGAGCTTGATTTTTGGCACCTCGACTTGTAAATCTTAAACCGCATTTTGTGAAACGTTATTTAGATCAAAGTTTCCCAATTTAAATTATACCTCATTCTAACACATTGAATACCTAACATTACGAATTTAGATTATACTTCATTCTAACATATCAGTTTCTCTGTAGTAGGTTTTTATAGTTCCCCCTGCCCCCCACTTCCCCTCGATAGGAAACTACACATCTACTGGAGTGTACAAAATGTGAAAATGCAATATATCGATACAGATATTTTCCAAACACTGTATCAAAAGTATCCAGC
This sequence comes from Stercorarius parasiticus, assembly GCA_013396915.1. Taxonomy (NCBI): domain Eukaryota; kingdom Metazoa; phylum Chordata; class Aves; order Charadriiformes; family Stercorariidae; genus Stercorarius; species Stercorarius parasiticus. Next base: position 72,755 of record VWZL01002286.1, on the reverse strand, counting down.
ATCTTACTCTTTTTTTTTTTTTTTCTGAGCAGCTCCCTGTAAGAGCTGTTGCTGTGTTTTTAAAATCAATAAGGCCACCCCAGCTAGTATGTGTTTTGGATCCTAAATGACTCTTCTCTTTTGGTATGCAGCACCTTGTACACGCTTCTCCTTGTTCATTCTTTATCAGTCTCTCCAGTGCAGTGCTGTTCTTTCATGGCAACTCTTTCATTGGGTTTATTTCATCTAAAATGGACTAAAAATTTGTGGAGAGACATGGCAACTGTCTTTGAAGATGTAAAAAATTTGCTGCAAAGGAGAGAAATGAGCTGGTCTCTATATTTTTGGTGGAGTGGAGAACTAAGAGGCTTAAAAGACAGGAGACGTCTCAGGTAAAATGTGCTAACCACAGCATCAGTAGGACTTGAAAGAGCTTGTCTGGAGGGATTGCTGAAGCTTAACAAGTTTTTAAGAACAAATCAGGTGAGCACCTAAAAGGAGCTTTTTAACCACAGTTGGTTCTGTTTTGGGGTAAGGGAATGAGCTAGGCAATACTCTGAAATTTCCTCCTACACTGATTTCCCTAAAACTGTACATTTTAAGGAAAAAGTCTTTTTACACTGAACAGAAATCTTCGACAGACTGATAACAGCGATTCTTAGAGTTACGGGCAGGTAGGTCTAAGTTTCCTCTGCCACGGGATTTCATATGGCCTCTTATTTCAAGAAGGATTTGATGGGAGGCTAAGGGTGTTTTGATTAAGATTAGAGAAAGGATAAATGTTTTAAGGAAATCATAAATTCTCTAATAAAATGTTAAATACTCTGAAGAAAAAAAAAATTCTTAGACAGAATTGAAATTATTTTCAGATTATTTTCCCATATGGGGGGAAAAAGTTCAGCTCAGAAAATTAAGATAAAGTTTGATAACTTGTCACACAATTTGTTAAGACATCCAATATTGATTTGATTTTAAAATAGCTTTAAAATAAGTATAATGAATAGCTCCGGCATGCTCAACTCCCTCCAAATTGAGGAATTGAGGCTAGCTTAGAGCTGACAGCTCTCTTAGAAAGCTGAGGTCAACTGAGATGACTTCTCTCCTAAAATATCCACCAGCATCCCTCTGTGATACTTACAGATCCATCTCTTTAGCAGCAGAAGACAGCCATGCTCTGTTACCATCCATAGCGATACACCGATTTATCCCAGCTGTGTGCCCAGACAATGCATGCATGTGAATGCAAATGCACATATGCCTTCAGCTGATGCCCGTGTTGCCTCCAGGGAGATGGGAGAAGGAAGGCAGTGATGCTGTCTCAGTGTAAACCCTCTCTCTAAGCAGTAGCTGCAGCCTCCTGCTCCCTCATCCCTCCCTCCATGGTGGCAGCAGCCAGCCAGGCTTTCCGGGAGGATGCCACTGGCCACTTGGTCCACTGGCTAAAATAGGACGTGGAGCGTGGGGTTTTGCTGTTTCCAGCAGCCTGCTGGCCTAGACAGCCAAGTATATTACATATAAAGAAGACCATCTTGGACCTGAAGTAATTAGGAAAAATTTTTACACCAAAAGGATTATTAAGCATTGGAACAGTCTGCCCAGGGAAGTGTTTGAGGCACCATCCTTGGAGGTATTTAAAAGACTGGTAGACATAGCGCTTAGAGGCATAGTTTAGATTAGTGATTGGTTTTGTCAGAGTTAGGTTGATGGTTGGACTAGATGATCTGAAAAGTCCTTTCCAACCTAGGCAATTCTATGATTCTATGATTCTAAGAGGTATAATCCTTGCCATTTCAAGGAATAATGAAAGTGCTGGGGATAAATGTCCTTCTTATATATGTGCAGCTAATCTGTAAATGTGGACTGTGGTTTTCACATCTATAACATGCTGTCATTTTGAATTATCTGATGTCCGCAAGTATAACAGCTTGAGTACTGGCTAAGGTGGCCCATGGATTTTTGGTAACTCTTGTGATGCTTAAGTATGGTTAGATAGGAAAAGCCAAGTTGCTTTGAACACAAGGAGTAACAGTGCCAAACTGTCCAGGTTGTTTTGCACTGGAAATCAGTCCAGTGACCTCGGTATGATTGAAATGAGAGAGGACATTTCAGCCCATGTTAACAAAATGTGGTGGAGGCACTTTGAATAAATTTGTAAGCAGCGCATAGCTTTGCTGGATGATCTCCAAAGAGAGAAAGCTACATTAGTCCAGCCAAGATGTAAGGCAGTCACAGCTAAGAGATCTGATGTCCTCCTCAGAGAGGCAGAAAAGCAGCGCTATAGCATTGGCAAGATGGAGAAAGTGAGCTGATCTGTTTTTTCTAAAGATAGTCAGGACATTTTGATCACAAGGAAACATTTCTTCACTGCCACAGATGTACAAAAAGTTACACCTGAACAGGGCAAGAAAGAGACAGGCAATAACCAGTGCAAACAACAGCAAAAGTCATGTCGGTTTTTTCGCCTGTAATAATAGCAAACTTTAAAGAAACGTTAATTATTTCTCTGAACCTGGTCAGGCTTAAATCATTGTGTAGTGGCCACTAACAGGACCAGTGCAGGTCCAGGTCCAATTATTACTATCTACTTTGACAACACTAGGGACGAGCTTTGATCTCCACTTTGTTGCCAGATATGAAAGTTTCTTTTCAGGAAGACTATTGCTTTTACATGTTCAGTTGTACTTACTGATATTCTGGTGCATGAAAATCTTTGACACTTCTTATTCACAAATATTTTTCGTGGAAAACCATCTTTGTATAAAACAAAATTTATGTAAAATATTTCTTGGTTTGTATTTAGACATATAAGATTATCATTTTTATCTCTTTTTTATTTCCTGTTTTGTCAATTGTTCCACTTTGTTTGCAAGCAGGAGAATGAACAGAAATGAAGGAAATGAAAGAAATGGAGAAAATGCTAAAAGACTTCATAATGTTTTCATCCAACATTTGAAATTTGCAGATAGCTGAGGAAAAGAACTCCAAATTATGTCAATGTACAAATATTACAAAATCATTAAATGCATGCTTTAAATCAATTCTACTGTAGGATTGCTAAAAGAAAATTTTAGTGCCTTGGGGGACACTGCACTAGCAGTATTTGAGGACTGGCTGGAAATATGAAACAAGCAGACATGTCCTGAACTGAATCCATTCCTATAAGATTTCCAGCCTAGGGCAGCATTCCTTGAAGGATATATGTATATCTGCTTAACTATACACATGATGCTCTGTCCCACTGAAGCCAACAGGAGCATTTGCTGTTCATCAAGTTAAGCATTTACATAAATCTCTGGGATAATGTAGTTTAATCGAAGACTCAAGTGCTTGGATAAATCTTGGGTTATTCAAAGCAAACTTCAAAGCTTTTTACGTTCACTTAGCACCAATTATTACCCAAACAAATCAAATGGACTGTATTATATGTGAAGTTTTCAATTCATAGATGTAACATTACGGTGGCTTTTTCTATTCATCTGCATCCTTTTTACCTCACTGAGAAAGGATTCCTTATTAAAGCTGGTTAAAAAAAAAAAAAAAAAAGCCAGAAAACGCCTGGAACAAAGTAACTGTAACTGTAAAATGTCCTTAAAGGCCAATTAGAAATTGCAATACTGGGAGTTTTATTACAACTAACTCCTCCTTAATTATCAATCAATGGATTCTGTTGGAAAAAAATCTCAAATTCACAGCTGGGAAAATGATGCTAATTATTTTCTGTTAATTAAGGCTGTGCTGGGATTCAGACTTGCCATCCTTCAAATAAAGGATTGACATATCAATGCTAACATAATGCTTAGGGTCTTTTCCAAAGGCTTTATTTCTAATGGTAATAAATTGGTGTCATGTTATTTTAAGTGTCTTAAGCTATCATGCTATTACCTAACCCTGATACATACTGAAAAGTATGTGTCTATCTCAGTACTCATACTGACTTCTGATATAGAAGTTGAATATTCATCACTTTGCACTGTAGCTGTTCTATTGTGAGCGTGAAGGAGCTTTAAATCATTTGGAGCTGAAACAAATAAGGCTAAAAAAATTTGAATGGCAGTAGTAGATTCTCCAAATATCGTAGAAACTAGAGAGAATAAAATTGCGTGAAATTCTGGACACATTATATTCAATGACACTGTTCTTGTTCACTTTCAGAGACCAAGATCTGTTTTACTGTAGTCAAACATTTGGTTCTCCTTCATGGTCTCCTTCATTGTGGGGGTTCCCCAAACAGCAGGCTGTGAAGCTTCTCACGTTTTTTCTGTGGAAAAGGCAACCAAACTTAATCCATTAGAAGTCTCTTTTCTTGCTTGTTTAGTGTTTGCTCCTTATTATCTACCACATTTCTTATAGCCAAGAATGATGAAAGTAAGAAATAAGACAGTGGAAACAGATAAGAAGGCGGCGTAGAATTTAATATTCTGCCAGACTTGGTGTGGTATATATTTGAAATAAAGCTCCAGGTGAATTAATGCATGATCTTAGGAACGTTTGGCCTAAGATTTAGACAAGTTTTAAAGGTTTGTTAACAGTTTGAGACAAAATGTGTAGGAGGGTGGCGTTTTGCTTTGGTTTTTGCTCAGGATGAGAAATTATTGTGTCTGTTTCTGAAAGGCAAATAAAGGCTGGTAAACAGGTCTGAAATTACACACCCCGTACACCAGCACAGATTCTTGGAAACCACAATAACAAGCATTTTAAAACACCTGAGATAGGTTGGACGGGAGCAGGCATGAGAATTAGCCATCTTATCTCCCTCCTCCCTCTCTCTAGAAAGATGTTCTGGAGGGATCTGCCGTAGGTGACAGAGCAGGACAGTCCCTCCTTCCTTTGGCCTCCCTACGGAGATTACTGACGTCATAACTACGTCATAACTACACAGGGAAGTACTGTTGGCTGCGGGATGTAGACTGCAAAGCCTGAGCTTGTTTGACAGGTGCCATGAAAATAACTGTAACACCCAATTACAGCCAACCAACTAGAGCATCGCACAGACAAACCAAGAGACTGTATGAGTGGTTCAACCACTGTACCTTCGGCATCCACAGGCTCAAAGTTTGACCACCACCGTCCTTTCTAATAAGCAGAGAGAAACAGGCACCTCCACAAGGTATTTTGTCTCACTGGAAGGTAACATTTAAGGTCAAATGTATTTTCTCCTTATGGTATGTATTTCTCCTCAATGACCAAAAAATTAATTACGTCTCACTCTAACTTGGATGTTCACCTTTTAGATGTGCAAAATCAGCTGTTCCAATATTTACAGTCTGTATACCTGTTCAAACTCTCTTCAGCAATTTATTCAAAGTTCAAGACTGGAGACAATGCAGCGTTTCCCACTTCAGTTATTTTTCAGACTTGGAACTTTATCTTCTGCTTGTGCGTAATACCAGTGCAGGTGGATCCATGGTTTAAAGGTTGTTCCTGCTGCAGTGTCTGACCACATAGTCACAAATCCAAGATAATTCATTAAGAAGTCAAGAGCAGAAAGAAGAATGTATAAATTCACAATGCCAAACCAAGGCCTTTAATCATCACTCAACTGAACAAAAAGGTTGTTGTGGGCACTGGGGTATTTCTGGTGGGTGAAGATTAAGAAAGATGCTCTTAGGGGTCTTTGTTAAATCTAAACTCTCCTGCAGAAGTTTCTGCAACAGTGAGAGCCTACTCAATGACCTAGTTGGTCCTATCCAGTCCTGCTCTCCGACAAATATGAACTTCCATTTCAAAGCATATTACAGTGATATTTGTATGGCACAAAGAAAAATACAAATGGATGGCAGGCAAGTTAGGACAAGAGATTTAACTCAACTTTTACCATTTCTTCAAAAAGCAAACTAAATGGAATCTGGAGTGTTTATCTTTACATTTACCTGATCCTTATCCACCCCCAAATAAAAAATATTTTACCTATGCTACTTGATTACAAAGCTTTCTCTCAGCTTTTGTAATTCAGTTGTGCCTTCTAGCAGTCATGAGTCATGGGTCTTTTACACTTGTCAAGTACACCTAATCCCTACCCTTCATGGCCCAGAAATCCTAAAGATGGTTGAACATGTAATTGCCTTGAAGTGTAAAATATTTCCCACATTATTTATTATAGCATTGCCTGCTAGCACCTATATAGTTAAGGTTGTGTCAGCATTTTCATTATAAGCCCCTATTTTCAGCTGTAAAAATGTGCTTCAGGGTGGAACTAGGAATGCTAGTGATTTTATTTTTTTTTACTATTTTTTAAAAATAAAATTACCTTGGACATTTTTTAAGTTATTCCATCTGTAGTCACAAACACATGCACACACCCACACACATGTTATGTTTGCAGCTGTAGATGCATGTCTGTTAAGTAATATTTAGCATGGTGTAAATGTAAAAATAGATATTGTCACAATAACACACATAATTATTCATTTTTGTTTTCAGCTCCTGCTCATAAAAATTGTATCTGTGTGGGAGAAATTTTAGTAATAGCAAAGGTTTTATTCTGAGCTGTTGCAGTGTGCTTTTTCCAATTATGCTGATCATAGCAATAACAAAATATATATTTATTTTAAAATCTTATAGTTTCACTCTGAGTGGATCAAATTTTCTTCTGGAATAATTCCAGCAAAAGTATGTTATCTCTGTTCTTGGATCATAAGCAAGAATACTGACTCCACTCAGGTGTTACTCCACCAAGGCGCACATGATTTAGTCCAGTGCGAAAGATGACTCGTTTTGCCAGGTCTTGCTTTCACACCGATTCAAGAGCAGGATGTGAGCACCAGCGCCAGGGCTTTTCAGACCTAGTGGCTGCACACTTGTCTGCCTTTGAGGTATGTCAGTTTAGACCCCACTGCTCTTTTCCACACCTGGCGTGGATCACATAAGTAGAACTAAGATTTAACATCAACTTTTGCTGGTTTACACATCTCTTATGAATTAACTTGCTGTATCTAGTGGAAACTCTGACCATAAAGACGCTGTTCACAAATATCCTATTGTAGACATTATCTATATTTTATGCATCATAGATGACATTATCAGTGTTCTATAAAATTTGGAGTTCTATTTTGCCTTGTTATTATCATTAGTACTAACAATAATAACAATAATATGACTAGACCAGAAGAGGGTTGACAAGGACGGGAGGAATATTAGTGTCTTTGAAAAATCGAAAGATTTTCTCTGTCTGTTGAATGTGTGTTGTAGTTTTTTTTAGACTATTTATGTTCTTCTTGTTTTCCTCAATATTTCAAAAATAAATGAAGGGAATAAGGAGACAGAATTATTACCCATTGTTGTTCGTCTTTAATGAGGTGTTTCTGTAATGAATGCTATCCTTAGTCCTTTCAAACTGACCACGTGCCTTCATTCTGAAATGGGAGGGGGAGGTTTTCACATTACTTCAGCCTCTGACCCTCCAAATATACAATCCCAGCTTCAAGTTTTTGAATGTGATTATACTTTATGGCCTTAGTGCAGTTCCCTTGTCTTTCCCCAAGTATTTCAGAACTGCTACCACTTCTAAGTCAGATAAAAAATAGACATGAGGTTTTTTTGTTTTTTGGAGAGAGGGGGTTTTTGAACCATCCTGGGCCCATCTTTGAAACATACCATTGCTAAAGGCCTAATAGTTTGTGGAAGCTGCCCAGAACACCTGGATTCCCATTATCTTGATTTGAAACCTGGTGAGGCTGTGCTTCTGATCTCCTTTGGCACCCTATATAGTCAATGCAGATTGACGGGTATTTCTAGGTACTAGTCCTAAGATTGCGAAGTTTTAGGTTTGTTTAGACCTTGGACTCCACATTCTGCACGAGGATATAAGCTGAAAAAAAACTGAAGCCAAAGCAAATGGACTCGTAACTCCCAGCCTAGAACCGCTGAGTCTCATGCAGAACTGCCAATAGCATTCTCAGCTTAAAAATTCTTATCTCAAACTATTATGTAGAGCTGCAACGTGAACCATTATTTAACACGTTCTAAGTGGAGCTGATCCAAAAGAAAGAGACACTATTTTCAGCTATGCTAAAACTGTTCAAAAGAAGCATAAAGGAAAAATAAATCAATGACAGAATTCCTTAGTTAAGTTATTCTTATACAGCCTGGCTGTTGATGATTTATGTATATGTTTATGAAAGACCATTGAGATTATATGCCTTCTACTGGGTGACATCTATTGGATGCAATATTATTCATACAGTTTTCAATCCCCTTGTTAAATTCAGTTAGGAGTTTAACCCTTAGTATTCTTAGGAAGAGGTGTTTCCAAAACTTCAAGCTTTAGATGATTAGAAATGCTCCTCTTAAGAAAAAGATGGATTTTTTTCTGATCAAATATAAATACTTGATTGTCTACATTTGAGACCTAAATTCATGCTGAATTCCCTTTGTATTCGATTAGAAGCAGTCGCTTTTAAGTGTGATTCATCTAACTTTAGTAATTCATCTTAGGACTAGTACCTAGAAATACCTGTCAATCTGCATTGACTACATAGGGTGCCAAAGGCAAAACAGACATCTGCATTAGGAAACATTTACATTAAATCATATGCATCTCATCCTCATTTCCCAAGTGTGCGTATGGGAGCCCTCTCATCCAAAGTCTACATGGTAAGTAACTAATTTGTTGAGTCTTATAAATACCCATACACACAGTGGCCAAACCTTTTACAGCCATAGATCAGTGGTTTTGTCCTCGTAGATAGCAGAAAATCCAGCTCAAACACAGAAATTGCAACATTTTCCTTTATCTATGGAATTCCTGGCCTTTTTATCATGGTGTCTCACAGGATTTTAAGGAAATGGCTGAAGATTGTATGGGGATAGAGCCTGTACAGATATAACACAGACAAATGCAAGCCGGTCCTTATCCACACTAACATAAAGAAGAGAAAAAGCGTGGACACGATCACGAAGACACAGAGTTTTAAAGAACATCTGAAAGAAAACTGTTGCTATTTTTTTATCCCCCCAAAAGATATAGCCTTCATCCACAGAGGGCTGCCCATACACATCTGTCCGTTCTTTCCTGTGTTACTCTAAACCTCCCTCCTCCCAGATTCAAGCTGTAATTCATGCCTGACACACAAGCTCCCTGGGCAGTACATACTTTCACATTTGTTAAGGCTGGTATTGGAAGGTGAGCAGAATCTCTGACTCATTTCCCTGGTCTTTTGGAATGGGATTTACTTTTTCTTGGTTTAGGCATTTGAAAGTCAGGCAGTCATTTTAGTACAATCTACAGGTGGCGTGTTCAAGGCCAGGCTGGATGAGGCTTTGAGCAACCTGGTCTAGTGGGAGATGTCCCTGCCCAGGGCAGGGGGGTTGGAACTAGATGATCTTTAGGGTCCCTTCCAACTCTAACCATTCTATGATTCTATACAGGTCCTGAGAAACAGACAGATGAATCTGAAAGGAGATTCATCCCATCTGACTTAGATGGAAAGAGGAAGAATCACCTCACCTGATTTTATCCATTGAAATTGTAGCCATCAATTTTAAGTTTATCATCTAGAAGATGACAGTGGCTCAAAACCAATGTGGCTTTTAGAACCAATGTATTTTTTCCATCCCTGGAGATGTTCAAGACCAGACTATGGTGCTTTGAGCAATCTGGTCTGGTGGGAGGTGTCCCTGCCCATGGCAGGGAGTTGGAACTAGGTGATGTCTAAGGTCCCTTACAACCCAAACCATTCTGTGATTCTATGATTTTAACACAGAAGAAAATCACAGCCTGAGATCAAAACAAACAAACAAACCCATGAAACCGATAAAGGCTTATACATGTCTATTGTATCTAAACTCCTACAGAGGACTATTTTATCCTGACTCCAAATGCTGAGGTATTTCCCGTGCATAAGTGAGAGTTTATATTTTAGATTAAGGAGATGTTCGTTTTTCTCTTCCTGGGTTTTGACACTGTTGACAAAACTGGCCAATTCATTCAGATGCTGGAGCTGGGGCACGCAGTTCTCACCTTGTTACTGAAACTACCTTGAAAATCATATAGTGACTTCTTTCACAGGTAACTCCTGTAACTGTTAAGCTCTTCTTAATTTAAGTCCACTGTTCATCTGAGTCTCTGAACAAGCAATTTCACTTGGGAGCCATAGGTCTCCAGTTCCAACCATTACCTTGTGCAGCTTCATTTTGTTCACTGGAGATTTCTTTGATACAGAAGGTGATATTTTATAACCAACTTACCAGAGGATGACCTATGATCCTGTCCAGGCTGCAGTAGTTCAATATTTTTTCCTGGGCTTAACTGTTGTTTCTGTGTCTGCAGGAACTCTATGTCCCCCAGACAAAATGAAAGAAGAATTCTTAGCGGAAATAATTATTGAAAGTCTCACTGTTCCTAAGTCCCTTTTCAACTGCACACTGTCATATGAGAAATAACTAAAAGAACAGGATGGTTTACCTATTTCTTTTCATTGACTACAGAAGGAAGTTAGGCAGCTAGCCTACTATAACTGTATAACTTTTGGTGGTGAAGTTGAGCCACAATGAAGTTCTCACTTGTTATTTTGTATTATCCATGTCAGATGGGTGAAAAAGGAAAGCAATTACACACATCTAGCAGTACCCCATTGCTCTTTGCATATGATTTTCATTCTGATTTTACTGGGGAATCAATACAATCATTTATGGCTGAAGTTGCTCACATGTTTTTTTCTTGGAGCGTCAGACTAGTTTTCCCATTTTATTGACGGCAATTACTTTAATACATGAAACTAGATGTGTTTTGTGGACTAATTTGTATGTCATGTCTTTGAAAGCTACACTTCCACTTTAGTTTTTCTTTTCCAAGTATAGTTGCCTTGATCTGACTGATGTAACAACTGATATTTGAAAAGAGACACCCAAGGAATCAATAGCTACAGCAGAATAGGACTGAAGCCATGACTCTTCCATGACTTATGTGGAACAGTGCTTCACAGCATTCAGATGAATATTAAGAATGTATAATATTTATGGACTGTGACAGATAATTCCACATCTGTCACACCATACTTCCTGTGGTTCACTCAACATTTGTATCCAATATTTTTCTCTTTTTGGCTTAGTACATTTGGAAATTTTACTGTATAATTGTTTAGCATTACCAAAAAGTGATTAATTAAAAATGATCATCAGGAATTTCTCTTTATATGCCCTCAAAATGTTATCCAATATGTGGAAGTACTGTTTCCTTCTGTTGGCTTTAGCAATATAACTAAGCTCATTGTTGTTGTAATTCCCCAAAACTTCCCTGTGATACTATAGATACCGTAGAAAATAAAAAATAAAAAAAATCTGTTTCGAGTGAGTACAGGGAAAAAATGTTATCCAAAATTATGAAATCTCAAAAGAAAGTTACATTAGCATAAAATTAATTGGGTTTTTTGCTAAAAAAGTATCTCATTTCTACACTGATGATGAGAAATTGTGTGAATATTGTTGATGCTTACATCATGATATCCACCAATACAACACAAACCACTCACAATTAGGGGACAGGTAATGAGTTTTTATGATTCTATGATTTTTCTTGTGTCTACACAGGCCATATGAAACACCTGCATTCCTTTATTGATCTGATCCCTAATAGGTTTGTACTACACTATTGTATGTATAGAATAAGAATAGTCACAAGAATAATGACAACAAGAACAAAATCAGCAACCTCTATAAAAAAGACTAAATCTCTCCACCTATTAACGCTGCTATGGTTTTCTTTCAGTTTTTTGAATCCTTTCCTTTTTCAAGATGTGAGATAAAACAGATTAGCCTCTTTTAAAATATCTTGTTTCAGCTACTGTTTTATTTTTGTTTGATGCATTCACCAATGAGCTCCGAAACATTACATTAAATAGCATCAGCTTGTTGCCACATCAGGATTTTCAGAAAACTTCATGGGCCATGAGGGGAAACCCACACCTCCCTTTGCCTTATTTTTAACAAAGGATATAAAATTATAATAGTCTTGAGAACCATAGGTTTGGTTAAGTATTCTGAACCCTCTGGAGAGAGAACTATGCAAACTCGTGTTCAGCAATAGATTTCAAAATAACTGGCAGATTTGTACCTCTCTGTGGATGTGTGTCTCTTCGATGGGGCTGGAGAAAGATGTCACTGAGACATACCGGAAACTATGCTGGCACATTCTTTATAAAATGAAAGCTGCAAAAAGATACTTGAAATTATGCAATAGGATGTGTTACGTGTGATTGATTTTCTTGTGCAATTTGTAGATGTATGGTCACAGGATCTAACCCTAAGGCCCTTGCATTCAACAGGGCTCTTTCCAGTAACTGCAAGTTTCAGACATATAAATTGGCACCGAAGGTTTTATAAGCCCTACTTTGAAGACTGCTTTTTATGAACTCACTTTATTCTTTCCTTTTGACAAACACGGCATCAGAATTAGAGTGGTGGATTCAGAACTCCCTGTGCACCCGAACTTCAGGGAACTGAAAGCTGGTGCTGAAGTCCTGACCTCGTTAACAAACAATAGGAATTTTGCTACTGGCTTGAATGAAATCAAGATTTCACTCCAGAAGACTGAAACCTAGGAGTTATCTCTTGGATCAAACAAGAACACTAGCCCTAAACATTTATCTTTGATGAGGAAGTGCAGTTTCAAGTCAGTTTGGGCTTTGAAATCTGTGGTTCGGACTTATTTCAAAGATGAGTTCACATGATTCACTAGGCTTTGTAATCTGTGAATTTCATGCTTTAAAAAAAATAGCTGGGAGCAGAATTAGTATGTACAGAATAATAACAGTCCAGTTCAATTGCTATTTAGTTTGGAATGGTTGCTTTGAGAGCTTGTTGGAAAAGGGGAAAAAATGCGATGAGAAGAAATATTTACTGTGCAAACTTTGCATGCCAATAAAGAAATTATAGAGAGACTATTGTTAGGCTTGACTCTGTAATTATAATTGAAGCACAAAGATGATCAAACGCAAGATCATTTACAGTTAATCATTTTGACATTGCTTGATTTTTCCTATGAACCATAGAATGGAAGAATCAAACGACATTATATCACAAGAGCCTAAACCTTAGGTGGTGCAAATCAACTTAGCTCCTTCACGTTAAACAATCAAGCCACTTTGCCTCAGCTGGTGGTTTGGCCTTACATATCTTTGTTACAGTTTGAATCAGCTTTACTGGAGGGAAAATTATAAGTTTGATGTCAACTCAATCTAGCAAAGAACTTGCTATGAAACAGAATCTATTTTTAACTCTCTGGATTATTTCTTATGAATTACACAAGGAATTCAGAAACTTTTTTTTCATATCAGAATCTATTTCATTATTTAGAATATATTTATCTTTTCTGCAAATAAAAAGCAAAAAATCATTTATGCTGGGAAGTTAATTACTGATATTTCTGTCATTATTGTTGTTATTATTATTATTACATTGAAATCACACTTACAAACCCTTGAGGAGACCAATACTCCATGATGCTAAAGATATAAATGGAAGTGATCTCACCTAATGATTACCATCTAGAAGTATGTTACCTAGTCAGTCTTTTTTCACCAGATCTCTTAAGATGGGAGAAGTCAGTTTGTAGATGTGCTTTTTCAGAAAAGTGGAGCCTGAGAGCAGCTTAGATGAGATATCTTACCTTTAAGAGTCTAACTGTAGGTGAAACGAGTCCCACAGTCACCTCATTATTTCAGAAAATGTCATCTAAAATGTATTAAAAAGGGGGAAGTGGGATTAAATGCTGACACACTGATGCACAGAGACAGCAGAATCCATTTGTAAATAGTCCTCAAATGCCCATGTCTATTTAGACTTTAAAAATATCTGTGGTCTTATTCTAGATTACTCCAAAAATATCTCATCCTTCCCAATGATTAGGCCAGAATTTGGACAGAAAAACTGTTCTGCTTCTCTTTCAGTGTTTGGATTTCAGACTTGATATTAAACTTCTAAACTGGTGAGTGGTCGGGTAAGCAAAAAAGATA
>VWZL01002286.1:42593-56280 GCA_013396915.1 Stercorarius parasiticus | reverse complement strand
TTTTTTTTTTTTTTTTGCTTTTCATTTTAGGAATATATACACAAACACACATACACACACACATACACACACATGCAGTCACACACACACACACGCAGAGACAAATGAAATCTAGTTTAAACCAGCACCTGCCCTTCCTTTCTTCAGCTGGGCTACAGTGAGCAAATAACTTGCATTTCCACAGTTTTTATTGCTACCTAAATCAATTTTTTAACTAGTAAATAAATAGGCAAACATTTCTTATGTTAAAACTGCAGCACCATTTTTTATGGGAGAATTTTTTTATGCAATTGAATGCTTGTAAATTCTATAGAGAATAATTAATACACTATACATAAATCTAAGTATCGTGTGACATGCATCTTCCCTTGCTATATATATAAAACATAACACAGCTGATAATTTCAACACTTACGTGTGCGCACAAATATTCACACGTGCACATACACACATTCAAGGGTTTCAGAGAGCAATTGTTCACTAAATGGATCAGCCTAAAAAAAACTTAGATATAATAGACGTTATGATTTTAAGCTGACTAAAATGAGATACAGTATTGCTATACAATGTTTGCAAAAGTTATTGTCACCATGTTTAGCGAGTACTTCAGGAGTATACTCCTAAATATACACATGAACACATTTGATTGCAAGAATTTATTGCCTCTGAAATTTCTGTGGACTCTAATGAAGATCTATCAAATGGTCTAAGTTCCCTCTCCCAAATGTTTTCCGACCCAACTGAAATGTGACTGAAAAAGAGTAGAGAGCAAATGAGGTGAGGGAATCATATGGTCATAAATCTGTTTCCCTTTTATGTTCATGCTCTGATTTTTAAAAATAGTTCTACTATTTTTAGACGCCACAATGAGTTGAAAAATAGAGATTGCTTTCTTTATTATGCACCTATTGAAAGATCAGTCTTCAAGAGGAAAATGGATCTTATAAAACAGTGAACCTATCTTTCTGAACCTCACACCAACAGAATCCATTTGGCCAAGAACTCCAAGCACACGTATCTCTCTTTGGTTAAAGTCAGTGGAGGCTGTTTACGGTTTGGAATCACAGAATTATAGAACCATAGAATGGGTTGGGTTGGAAAGGACCTTCAAAGATCACCTAGTCCAATCATCTTGCTATGGGCAGGCATGGCTACATTAAAAGTACAGATAGCAACAGTTCCCCAAGAAAACTATTCCCCTACTTACAGATTGGCCTTGACCACAGGACTACCAAGTGAGGACAGCTTCAGTAGGCCCTGTTGACTTTTTTTTTTCTCCAGGTTTTAGAAGGTGGCACTTTAAACAACCACAGGAGACTAGAGTATGACCGATTGGGCACCTTGGTGTGTGTGTGTAGTGGGCTAACGTGTAAGCCATGGATTAAACCTGAGTCTATAAGCCAAAAATCCCAATGGAGAATCATAGTATGAGCAATACTCCAATTCGTCTGGGGGGCCTCTTGCATTATTTTTTTTTTTAACACATCCCATGTTAACCACTATGGGCTACTTCATTTTTGCTTTTTTTTTTTTTACATTGGTATTTGTGGGTGTTTGGGTGGTTGCTCATGCACACCCATACACGTGAACCTATAACTGATTGAAACCCTTCCTCAGATAATAATAGAATCATAGAATGGTTTGGATTGGAAGGGACCTTAGAGATCACCTTGTTCCAACCCCCCTGCCATGGAGAGGGACACCACCCACTAGACCAGGTATAATAAGTTATACTGCAGCATAGAGATCTAAAGAAAATACACTATAGAAACAAGAACAAAGCTCTTTGAAGTGCTTGAGTTGTACTTATAACTGATAGCAGAATTCTGTGCAAGTGTATGTGCAATATGCAAACACACACACATAGGGATGTGTGTATATATATATTTATGCATAAATATGTCTATAGCAGAGGCCTGCAGCAGTTTTGTCCTACCAGAAGCATGTAATGCTTCTAACTGAAGTTAGGTCTGAATGTTCAGGACAGATTCTGGCCTGTTGACTGGTCTCATCCATCATTAGTAGTAGCTATGGCCCAAGGGTAAAAATAGCTCTTGAGTCTGCAGCATAGCGCCCAGAGCTTAATGATATTGCCCTCCAAGGCAGATGGTATTTGTTTTACTGTTCCTCTGGTGGTTTTCAATTATTGACTTATTACCTTCCTCTCTATCCCCCTCCCAAAAAAAAAGATTGTTTCAATTAAGTTCAGTTTGTTAAATAAGAGACCATCAATATTAGACGGATAAGGAGATAAATAAGCATGGTTCTTGAGGGGGAATTTCATGTTTGGGAAGGCAACCTAGCATTCCTTTGCAGAGAAGTGGTTGCTCAGAGGAATGAGTGGGAAGACACGTGATATGATGCGGCTGGACATCCGATATGGATGGCATCCCTGAATACATGGACAATTGCCATCCGCCGTCAATTTGGAAGGCAACCTAGCGCAATGAGTTCTTGTCATGTGACATGGTTTGAAGGAAGAAGGTTGCTTTAAAATCTGAAAGATAAATACCACATATACATGGGCCTACTCTTTGGCAGATACACCCACTGTAGTGCACATATATCGTGTTTCGCACTGTGCCTATAAATAGTATATACAGATGCTTCCGGACTGCTTTCTTTGCCCCCCTTTTCCAACACTCCCATTCGCATAACTGGCTAAGCTCAGTGCTGACAGACGTTAAGCACTGTCATCTGAGAGAAGAATAAAAGCCAGCAGACGTGGATTCTCGCCCCTCTAATTTTGTAGGGAATATCAATATCTTCACACTTAAGCATTCCTGGAAGAGGTCATGTTTTCTCAGAATGATCTCCATAAAGTCCTGCCACACGAGATGGTGTCACAAGCATGAATTTCTGAGAGACTTCCTCATTGGGAATGGAAGTCCTACAGAAACAATTCATGGCATTTCTGTTTGCCTGCATCCAGAGTAAATCCCTATACTGTATTATACAAGCAACCCAAACCTACCCCCAAGTAAGATGTTAACAGAGGCTCTTAGGAATGAGAACAATTATTTTAATAAATAATCTTATGATCCTTTGCAAGTTGTGAATGCAATCTGAGTAGTAAAATGGGTTAGAATTCATCTCTTCTAACTTTAAACAACTGCAATTCAGATACCTTGTCTAAGCCAGCCATCTTAACTTCTTGCATAGCTGATTTAGAGATGTAGGCACCCGAAAGATTCTTTTCATGCAAAGGTGGGATGACTCAGACCATGCAGTGACTTATCTCTCTCTACTAACCAGAGACGGGTAAGCATAGATGAGGCACTCGTAGGTGGATAAAATGTGGGGAATTAATCTTTCCATTTATGTTTGTTGGCATCTTTTTTTTTTAATGATATTAGCATGAATCCCGAACAATTCTCTCCCACCTGCATTTTTTAAAGACTGAATGATTACAGTCTGATTGTAGAATCAAAATGATGGCACTTCCTGGAAAATAAGGGTATAAAAGGTTTATCAAACAGTAAAATAATTTTTGCCACCTAAGGAATGAATGTTTGGAAGCTGGAGGGAGAGGTTTGGGGTTTTTTTTAATTTAGGGAACGGTTTTAGAAGTCTTTTCCTTTCTGTTTCGTGATTCTTCTCTCAGATGGCAACTTGGCCTGTCAGTTTTGTGTCACTGCTTGTTTATGCCATAAATGTCATTTGGAATGACAACACTAGGAAAAGGTCAGGGCTATTACTGAACAAGCTTACCCCCTGGAGCCTAATACAGTCAAGACACTGTGATTCAACTGCTGGGAGTGGCTGGAGAGATGGCAGCAGGGAGAAATATTTAGGTATTTTTCAGTGCTGGTCCATGGAAATCATACCTTGGGGCTCCAAAAGGGACAAAGCCGAGAGCAGCCTTATGCGTTTGATTCAGGTAATGTATTCAGAAGAATTAACAGCAAGCTCCAGGATTTGAGGAGGCAAGCAGAGCTGTCTGTTTCTTTTTATTAGTGCATGGATGCTAAATACTGCTCAGAGAATGAAGTTTGATCAATAAATCATACCCTAGTTGTTGTTCTGCATTGCCTTCTTTGCCTGGACTGCTAGAAAAGGACCATGTGTTTGCCTTTTTTCTTTCCTCCCAGAGTAAAAACTCTTCAGTAAGTAGAAACATAAAGGAAAAAGGAAAGCAGCTCTAGCTAAATACTATTTACTGTCATCTGTGGCTTAGGTAAATAACCTTGCATGTAGGTGACTCCTGCTAAGGTAGTTAATCGTCTAAATAACAGCACCACACAAAAAAACCAACCCAAAACTATAACAATCACACCAGTTGATCAAGAACCACCTAAGTAGGAGGAATAGAGGGGGGAGGTAATCCTTTCTTAGATCTCTTCAGATCAAAAATAGTTGACTTGCCTATGGCAAGGCCAGGTAAGAAATTATTTTTTTTATATGCCATCAGATTGATTTTTTTTTAATCGGCTGTTGTCAGGACTATAAGATTTCCATATTGGATACCATCTTATAGAGTCTCTAAGAACATCATTAAGCTTAGTCCAATTTTCACATATTCAAGTTGAAGAACAGATGTGGCTACCATCCTTATTTGAAGCTACAGGAAAATATAAAAGTTCTTCTCTTTAGCAATGATCCTTGGAAAAGCCATGAAAATAAAGACATTGAATACCTGCTGAAAGTTGTCCCAAAGCACGCTTACTAGCTTTTCTTTGAAGTAGTGAAAGGAGAGAAACTAAAAAATAAGCAAGCAAACAATCTTCTCATCAAGGAATGATGAAAATGTGAAGTTGTAAATACCTGACAAGTAACTTCTGGCTGTTTGGCCACTGGAATTCTCTTTGGATAGTAGAGGAAAGTTATCAAGAAAAAATGTAAAGACAGATTTGTATGCTCAAAAGCTTGCTTTTAAACTAAACCTTTGGAACTGTTAGAAGATCTTATCTTTCTCTTGAAGCGTTGGTTGGTAAAATAAATCATATTTTATATAAAAAATATACTTTTGCTGGTTAACAAAAGCCAGGTGTAACAAAAAAAGTTCCTTTCAGAACTTTTATAATTCTGACTCCCTCCTTTATACTACTTTCCTTTTCTAGAGAAGAAAAAAATCCCCCAGTGTTTGACTTTAAACTGAGGTTTTATTCCTTTATCAGATGAAGTCTTGAAAAGATGCAAATTGGGCTATTGCAGCTATACTTGCATTTATTTATTTAATTTCTATTTTACAAGCATTTATCTAGCAATCTTGGCACTTAATGTTCCATGAAAACAGTGCCAGAAATTCAGATTGATCCAGATCTACAAAACAAAATCCAACCTCACCATTAGCAATACAAGATCCACAAATATTGATAGTCTTGCTGTATGATAAATGGGGGGTGGGGAGAAGAAAAAGAAAAAAAAAAAAAAGACCCATGAGATACTTTGGAATAATTATTATTTATTATTCCATGGTGAAAAACGGAAACATTGACAAGGGAGGTCTGATCGGTCGCATCTGTGGCACGAAGTTCCCAGTTCATTTTGAAGGGGGCTTTCTATTTCTTCCCTCAGCAAGGATTCCTTTTTTTTTTCAATAAAGATGTACACATTTTTTAAGAGGGACAGTCTTTCTGGACATTTATCTGTAACCATTCGCCCAACTTTGATGGCCCTGCAGCCTTTAATGAGAAAGAAATACCAAGTCACAGCTGAGGATTAAAGTCAGACCTTGCAGCTAGCTTGCATGTGCTGTACTAGCTCAACTACGAAGAATGCCACACCATGCCATAAGTGCTCTTGCTGCACTTGAACCCCCTGGGTTTAACTCCCCAGCAGTCTGACTGGATTAAGAATGGAGTCAAATACTGCTGTTGGTCTTATCAGAACAGATCTGAGTCCAAAATGATGAAAACATAAGGAATCAGGATCACGGTATTTTCCCTCGATGCTCTTGTCATAAACAATTGCTACAACAGAAAGAACATCAAGGGGCTATGCTCTTACTGTGAGATATTCAGACCCCCCTTTCAATTTGGGCTGCTTTTGGGAGCTGATGACTGCCTAAACTCTTCAAAAACAAAGCCAGAGTGGATTTGTACAGTGGAGGCAGCTCAGCAGAAGGGCTGAGAAACAGCCCTTTCTTACACAAATCTTCAGCCAACCACTGTCGAGAAGAATAGAAGGGAATTCTTGCACATTACAAGCAAAAGCATCTGTCCCTTCAATGTGGCAAGATGCAAAACCCCAGCAAACGTGTCTGTTTTGATAAAAAGCGTGGAACAATAGTTATATGTTACTGCAGGAGGTTGGGGGCTGTGGGAATCAACAACTGAGCTGTCCCATCTCAGCCAGCATTGCGGGACTTAATACATTCACTTGCGTTCCCCTCCCTACTGGTGTGCCCATAATTTCCATCTCTATGAAGCCAGGCATCAATAACAATGAAATTCATAGGGGTATATTTTGGAATGCTAAGTGATGAATTTTGCATCCAGGCAAGCAGCTCTCCATTAGAGTAAGTGGGAACTGGAAAAGTAGGACATTAACCTAACTGTAGATGTTGTCCTAAGGTGCCGGAAAGCTAATACAAGAGGCTTGTACTCTGTGTGATCTTGCAAATCAGAAGTAGTAGGCAGGAAAGAGGAGATTCGAGTGGTTCACACAATCATCCCAGTGCCTCAGTTTCTCCATTGAACAAAAACCTGCATGTTATACTCAAGAAAATTCTCCCATGTTTCTTCAGGATATGTTTTTATCAGCCTCTGTATGCAGAAGCAACCTTTGAAACCAAGCTTAGAGCCAATTATCTACACAGACTCAGGCATTACAATTGCTGTATGTAAACTATTGCCTTTATTTCTTGCAAAACTGCAGAGCAGAACAGCAAAGTATCTTAGGTATGGTGTTTGGCCAACAATAAACAAAAAGACTGTAGTCTCTGAAAACTAATACAGTATACAGTAGCTGCGTAGCAAGATGAATGAAAAGCTGTGTGGTGTGTGGAGTGTTCGAAGGGATATTTTTTTTGTTGTTGTTGTTTCAAAAGGAGTTTTTTTACCCCAGGCCAGAAGCCTTTGTGTCAGGGAGACTGTCTCATTTCTCTGCTCAAAGGCTGTCAGAGATGACTGAGATTTGAAAATGCTTTCTGATGTTGACGAGGTCAAGGGAGACAGAGCTGCCTACCATCAGTCGCTGTGTCAGTGGTGGGATGGGAGGACACGTGAGAAGGAGACTGAAAAAAAAAAAAATACTGAAATTATCATCTCTGGAGAACCAGATAAAACAAAATAAATAGTATAAAATAAAATACAGGAGAAAGAAGAGGCACAGGTCAAACAGTCACAACAAAGTTTATGGCATTAGTATTCAGCTGGAATAAGGGAAAATATCTTGGTTCCCAACTGGGGATGTTCTGAAGAGAGGGAAACTGACTGGAGGCAAAAGATATATTAATATTACTCCACTTAATCAATACATAAAATCCTCCAATGTGTTTTTTGTACAAGCCTGCTCTGCAAAGTTAACACCTGCAGTGTTTTCTGATTTCATCTAATTGTGCTTGCAATAGTTCAAATCAGGAATGCCCAAACCAGCCAGGAATTGAATCAGGCCGTGGGAGTAGGCAGATAAACTGCCACAGGTCGCACCCATCTTGCCCGAAAGAAAGTGGGGCCAATGCCACTGTCACCCTTAAAGACGGACTTTCTCTGTCCCACCTCACAAAGAAGCAGCAGGATGCTCTTTGGATCAACCTGGAACATTACATTGAGCTGGTGATTTCCAAAGTTCACAAAAGAGCCTTGTGTGGGGGATACAGTTCTCCATGGGCTGTGCTTCTACACTAGGATACCCAGCTGGGCTGATCTGGAATAACCTTACATCTCAAATCTGTTCAGAGAAGCACGCACTTCTATAGGGCAACATATCTGGCCGTATTTGGAGTACTTTCGTCGGTTTTCAGCATACCAGTACACACTGGTAGCTGTTTTTATTATTGATTTCAGAAAAACATCAGACAAATACAAAGAGCGATGCCACTATTTATAACTGTCGATTTATATTGGCCATATCTTTCTTAATTTCTAGAGTTTAATTTAGGTAAACTTACTGACCTTGTGAAATCACAGGTCAAGCTTGAAAGTGTATAAGGAAAATTTTAGAACATTGTGGCCATCCATTTCAGACAACTTTGCCCAAGATGCTCTTATTTTTTTTATTAAAAAATAAGTACATTTGAGTCTCAACATTCCTTTTCTGGGTGTTGATGGTGACCAGCCGTGCTGGTGGTGGCAACGTAACAAATTGCAGCAGTTTAGCACAGAAAGTGAAAAACAGCAACAAAGCACAGCAAGTTCTGTGGCAAATACCCTTCTGCAGCCTATTGCTTCAGTGTTTACTGAAACTTAGGCAGGCAAAGGATTTCATACGTGCAGCAAAGTGAAGTAACTAACACGATTTAAACAATTTATGTCCATTTCTCCGCCATGTTCCTGTTATAAGCAGGCAATAGTGGACTTGCTCATCCACATGTACTTGGCGGGAAGCACAGCTCCTGCTTCATGGCTCCTTGTCGTTTGCCCAAAAATCTCAACTGTGAACCATTTATAACTGTGGTGCCAGAAAGCTCCTCCTGCTCCATGGTTCCTCAGTTTGCTGCAGTGCTCAGTGGACCACAGGAGCTGCTGCTCACTGTAGAATGGGTTCCTAGAGTTAGAGGGAGACTTTAATGACTTGCTGGGATAAGGGAAAGCCACCCCAGAAAGCTATACACTTCAAAGGATCCTACAAGGTGATAAAAGTCCTGTTTTACAACCCATTCCTTGTCAGATGACCCAAAGTTTAAGGAGTGGCCTGCATGTGTGTGACAGGTAACCGCTTTGTCTTATGTACAGGAAGAAAGACATGGGAGAAGAGATGTAAAATGAGTCCATATGTACCTGTTAATGCTGCTTAGTCAGCTGTAATTGAGCACCAAGGAGGATGACAGGGCATCCAACAATGACATATTGCTGCACTACATCCCTGTAGCCATGCATGTCCGAAGAGAGGGCATAGCAGGGAGCAGGGACTTAACTGCACACTCCTGCACTCACAGCTCCGCATTGCAAATCCCACCCCACCAGAGCTGGTTTAAGACATTTCCACTCTCAGATCCCATTGATAGACACTCATTGCAGCCTCTCATTTCCCTGAAGATTGGTATCCCCTCAGCTGTTTGGAGGGTTGCTATCTAACCCTCTGGATCAGTGAAATAATCTGGTTTTAAATAATGCTTTCCTCCAACGACCTTTCATTTTTTTTATTTTGTTTTATCGTGTGCTTGGTTTTAAGTTGGCTGTTTCACAGATCTGCTTTGATGGTAAGCCGAATACAGTCTTAAACAAGTACAGCTGAGTGGAAGCCAATCTTCAGCAGTCGTAGCAGTTTTGCTTTAGGTAAGGAAGGAGGCTCCCTCTCAAACTCTGCCTGTGCAGGTGATGTGGAGCTGCAATTATTTCTGTATTAATAAATATGGAGAACAATCAGTTCTGTATTAATAAATTAAATAGTGCCAAGCCCACTTAGCACTAGAGCCAGGTGGCATGGGATGGTCCATGTCCCTACTATTAAACTGTCTGGACATCCAAAACTGGGTGGCTGCATCCAAACTACCTATTGGTAATGGTCTCTGGACTATGCCAAGTCCCAGATTGTGTCAGGACATCATTCAGGTCAATTCCAGCTGGACTACACCAGGACAGTTACAATGTTTAGTCTCCATGTTCATGGCCTGGAACTATTTAATTTGATATCACAGACATAGTCACAGAGTTTAAATTTAAATTCTCTCAAAGCCCATATTTATGGCCTGACTAAAGGTACTGCTTATTGTACATTTTCTTGTCCATTTTTTTGCTTTCCACAGCAATCCAATCTGAGGTCCTGAACCTGCCTGCTTCTTCCCATCTTCCTCACATTGCCATCTACTCTCCTGCCTACCACCAGTTCTGCCAGTAAAATTATTCGTAGTGTTATGTTGTAAATGGTATCAGTGAAATGACAGCGAGGGAAATAAAGACAGCAGGACATGGCATTAGTCATTTGCTTGCATTAATTTATTTATTTCAAAGTGAAGAAATCATGCATTAAATCTTAAGGTGACTTCCTGATCATTATTTTATCCTAACAGTAGGGAACGCTAAATAATCTAGTGTATGACCCAAACTGAGGCAAATGTGTAAGGGGATATTGCATCTACGTTGTCACCAAGGAAACAAGAAGCAATGACAGTTTTCACCAGCTGAGCACTCACCTCTACGCCTTTAGTTCACCTGGAGATAGCAACCTGGCACTTTCATTAGGGATGGGTAAAGTAGAAGGTATAAAAATAGCAGTAGAGACAAAACTATAAAAAAAACAGGGAGAGAAAAGTAAGAAATCATTTATTGTTTCCCATCTACTCACATAGTTGCAATAGGGTAGATGATGATAAAGCAGGACTGATTATGCCTTGCAAAAGTGAAATTCATTAGTTCCAAAAAAAACCAGATCCGCAAAGGCAGTGGGATACTACCCAGTCAGGTACCACCTGGGTAGAGCTCGTGGGAATTGCTGAGAGAGAAGCTAAAAACACCTTCGGAGATTTGGGTTAAAAATCCTATCCGCTGTGCAAGGAAAGTAAACAAAGTGGAGTAACTTTTAAAATAGGTGACTAACGTGAGGTTCCTAAGTCTATAATCAGCTTAAAGGTGTAAATTCAAATAAAACTCAGTTCACACTCTCTTTTCTTTAATTAGATTTACGAATAAATAGAGATAAATATGATTGTTTCTTTGCCTCTAAAATTTCCACTTGTTTCAAACTCCTTTAATTGCTGTTTCAGTGGTTATGAAATAAAGATTTGCTTCTTACCTTAAAATCTCATCAAAATGAGCTTAAAACCTTCCTCCCTTCCTGGGAGGAAATTCTTCCTAGGTGTTTTCTGCATCTACAAGCTCTGGGACTTATCTGTGCTTATGAGGAAAGCAATTTTCTCCTTCTAACAAGATT
The DNA here is from genome assembly GCA_013396915.1 of Stercorarius parasiticus. Taxonomy (NCBI): domain Eukaryota; kingdom Metazoa; phylum Chordata; class Aves; order Charadriiformes; family Stercorariidae; genus Stercorarius; species Stercorarius parasiticus. The sequence continues at coordinate 45,306 of VWZL01002286.1, read as the reverse complement.
TTACTCTAGAGTAAAATATATTTTATTTGGGATAGTTTTAGTTTATGTAGCCACAATAAGCTTCCACCTAATTCTCTCATTTTATTTGTATTTTTAGTGGACCTAGAGGTACTTACCCTAGTCATTTAAAAATCAAGCAAATAAACACATAAACGCTTTTCACAAAGCTTTCTATTTAAAAAAAAAAATCGTGTCAGAGAAAGCGAGTATCCAACAACAACAACTTGGAGTAGATTTACAGTTCTTCAGCCTTTGCTCTAGCCCTGGAGCCTGATGGGACGCTGGTGTCCTTGGAGGAATGGTAGAAGGAATTGCTAGGGGCCAATTGCTGATTTTATCATTCAAACACAAAATTTGTTACACCACTTTATCGGTCACAGGGAAAGCAATTATAGTGTGGTTCAATTTTCCACTCAATGGCTGTACTGGGGATCAAAGTCAGGGTTTTTTTATGATGGAGAAAAAATGTTTTGCTATTTTGTTTGTTATTTAAAAATAATAATAATAAAATCTTGCACTTCCAGTACAATAGTCTGTTCGCCTGTGTGCCTTTTTTTCTTTCTTGAGATAGAGCTGATTATTTGGGTTTTTTCCCTGTTAAATAATCAGGGTATTTTGTTGGTGGTTTGTTTTGTTTCTTTTTTTCTTTCTCTCCTCATCATTGACTGAAGTCATTGCCATGTAGAAATGAAATTGTCATGCTTAAAAGCAGTACAACCTTAGAACTCTAATCACAAACACAGGAGGTAAAATTGTCTATATGTCACATTTCTTAATGTGAATTGTTTTCTTTTTTTACTCTTTCAAAAAAGAAAGGTATTCAGTGTGCATTTGTCGTTTTATGTCTTCAGCCATCTAGGATATAATTGTCACTGTGATACAAAATACTTCAGTATCATTTTAAAACACAACCCATTTGCAAAAGCAAACAAACATATTTGATGATCATACGAAAAAAAATATGGATTGGAGTCCACTGTAAAAGATAAATCATCCACAGACCTCTCTTCTAACATTAAAAAAAAAAAAATCTTTGAAAAGAGAAAAAAAGTAAGGAATCAGAATGAACAACAATGGAGGGAGAAAAGCATATTTCCTCTGTAAGTGTAGTAATCAAACTTACACAGAGCTTTTATCTGCAAAGCTCTTTACAAATGTTAACTAATATATCCTTCAGACACTCCTGTGCAGCAAGGATTTGAGCAGTAAGAGCAAAATCTTGCCACATCAAAGAAAGTCACATCAATTATTTAGACAAATATTTTAATCACTCATTCTCAGAACGCAAAACAGAATTTCCTGAAGATTTTTTTCTTCTTCATTCATTTTGTTGTTTTTTTTTTTTTTCTTTTTGAACTGGTTTAACATAGTCTTGCTTCTTAGAGTGGCTACATAAAATAGCATCTCAGACCAATTCGCAGTTTCAAGTTCCACAGCTCACTTTTTTTGTTGTTGCTATAAAATTATCTCTTCCTTTCTATCAAAATCAGTTCTGTCCTTGCTAGAAGTAGTCTCTGTTCAGGAGAAAACTTTACACCATCTTCTATCAAGTGTTCACTTTGAATGGGACGTGATGCAGTCAGTGAAACTTCCTATATTACTGAAGTTAAGCATGTGCTTAAATGCCTTATTATACTAAGCTTTTACACAGGGAGCAATACCCAAGGAAAAGAAAAATCATTAAAATTTGGCCGTTTTATTTTCTGAATGCGAAAAACAAAAAAGGATTAAAAAAAATTTGTTATTTTTAGTTGTTGTTTGGTTTTTTTTGAAATCTTGTGATGCTTCCATGAGTGCTCTGGCTTATGGATGGTGAGACACTTGGTGAAGATGTTCCAGGACCCACGTTGCTGAGTGCTATCTGTGAGATAATGCACACTACAACTTCTGCTGGCAGGACGTGAATCCTTCAGCAACCCAGAGGAAGGTCTCATATGGCACTACTCAGCCCCAAGGCTGAACAACAAAGATCCTGCAATGTGTGTTGGGTACAGCAGGGATGCGGGGTGGTTTCTCTTCTCGTGAATCAAGGGTGCTTTGATGGCTTGTAAAGGCATTATTTACCCAGGATTCACCAAACTGGATTTTTCCATGAAAATTCTCAAAGAAGTTCACAATCAAGCACGTGCCAGATTGTATCTGGGCTTCTCTGCTATGGCTGTTAGATCTTCTGATCAGTCAGTGACAGTTCAGACAATAGATGCTCAACAGAGATGGAGAAAAACAATCTATAATAATCCTCCTACCCCCAAAAATTGTTGAGAGTTTTTGAAAACTTCAACTTGCCTTTTGGAATACTTTTTCATATTTTTTGTCACATCATCATATATATTTATTCATCGCATCCCTATAGTTTTAATCAACATTAATGATAGAACCAAGACATTTTTAAGGTTTTTTCACAGTCATGCTAAAGAAAATGTGTTCCTTTTAAAAAATAATATTTGTCCGAAAGGTTTTGATTAGCTCTACCACTCTGATCCTATGGAGAGGATCCTCTTCAAAAATTCCCAATCTGCTCTGACACAAAAGCAACATGGAGCTTGACATATAGTTACTACTCCCAATGTTTGTGCATGGACACACACATGCACTTGCATGCATAATAATGGTTTCTCACTTTTTCTGTCTTGTGTTACATATAAGAAAGCAAAAGAAGATTTTGAAAAGAAGGTGAAAGGAGAGGAGAGGAGAGGAGAGGAGAGGAGAGGAG
>VWZL01002286.1:4924-42228 GCA_013396915.1 Stercorarius parasiticus | reverse complement strand
AAAAGAAAAGAAAAGAAAAGAAAAGAAAAGAAAAGAAAAGAAAAGAAAAGAAAAGAAAAGAAAAGAAAAGAAAAGAAAAGAAAAGAAAAGAAGTCAAGTCTCAGGGGGTTAAGTCTGACCTGCAAGCAATACAGCTCAGTTTGAAAAAGCTCCTGCTTCAAAATATTAGCTCTGAATTAATGCTCAACAACTCCAGCTCTTGTAACAGCAAAGAAAACCTCATTCCCAGGCACTGTTTGAGGAACACAATTTTGTTTAATATATTTGCCTGCTTAGAGTAAAATAAAAATAAAATATCATTACTTTGTCCTCCCCAGCTATAAAAGCAACCAGACAGCTCCACTCTGACAAATTCAAATTAGTGGAAGGTTTCTCCCACTTGGGAGGCTGCAGCCCTGGCCTGTAGTCAGAGATAAATTTTTCAGTAAACCTGCACCTAGAGTGATTAAGGGAAGCCTCCCAATTTACTCTGTCATAGCTGAGCTGATAACATAGCACAGTTGCCTTTTTGTTGATGCCCAGAGATGTCACACAGGGGAGCAGGAGCAATGGGGTGGGAAAGGGAAGAGGTGAGTGATGTGAGGATCTTTCCAGCTGGGGAGAGGGAAAACAGTTTCACCCACCTGAACACATGTAAAGGGACCGATGCTGGCGTGACAGAGGCTATTGACTCCGTTTGTCCGTGTCTCATAAATAATAATTTTGGAAGATTCCCAAAAAACATGATGAAATTAAATGTACTGCAACAGCTAGAAGCAAGAGGCAAACATATCCTTAACTCAACAATAACCTTCAAGTGCCAGGAATTCACCACCCTGCCTTTTCAATCCCCTGCCTTCCTCCAGCTGCTTTCTCATTTTTTGGCTAACATTTCTCCATTTGAGATTTTATTTTGAACAAAATTATGGTCTCACAAGCATACGAGTTATTTCAGGGACGTTTTTATTTTTAAAAGATTAATTACTATGGAAACAACTTGCTATGGAACGTGATGGTGCAGGCTGACTTTTTAAGGAAAGGATCACTCGTTTTAACTCTAGATTAGAATTGTTGGGGAAAAAAATGTACATATAAATGTGCTAGTTTAAGCAGGAGCTCTGGGATGTAGGGCATTGCTGCGAGGTGAGACTTTCTCATCTGAAGCATGAGGTTTTCTCAATTATCTTTTTTGGGGATCCAAGAGATATGTTCAGCAAGTAAATGCATCTGGCATATAAAGAGACAAAAGATCATAGAACAACTGCGTTTCACAGAATCACAGAATCACAGAATCACAGAATGGCAGGGGTTGGAAGGACCTTTGGAGATCATCTAGTCCAACCCCCCTGCCAAAGCAGGTTCACCTAGGACAGATTGGACAGGAACGCATCCAGGGAGGTTTTGAATATCTCCAGAGAAGGAGACACACCACCACTCTGGGCAGCCTGTTCCAGTGCTCTGCCACCCTCAAAGTAAAGAAGTTTTTCCTTATGTTGAGATGGAATTTCTCTTGTTCCCATTTGTGCCCATTGCTTCTTGTCCTGTTGCTGGGCATATGGGATCATGGAAGAGACACGTGGACAAGGTTTTGTGGTGGAACTGGTGATTGTGCAGCTGAAGGTTGAATCCCTGCTCCATAAAGGAGAGCAGATGTCATGCCCAGTGTTGTTACAGAGACAGTTTGGATGACCGTAACACTTTTCCATAACCTAATCTTTCTTTTTTTATTTTTTTTTATTTGTGAATGACTGTGCCAGTCTCTGAGGATCAAATTGGTGAACTACAGAGATAAAAGCGATGTTTTCCAGAATGTCAGCAAAAAAAAGCAGCTTTCTGAGCCAGCAGGAATAACAAGCTCTCTGAAGCATCACAGAGAGTGGTCTATCAGAGATGGGTATTTCTTCTCTCATTGTCAGCTGGAGAAGTCAGCTTTTAATGGCCATGATTTAAACGAGACTGTGTACTTGAATGGAGAAGGAGCTTGATTTTAACAGGTCGTTGCAGAGAGGTAGTTCAGCAAAATGGTTCTCGCCACCTCAGCAGAGAGGGATGCCAGAGTAGCTATTCATTTGGGCCTAGCAGTGAGTTTGCATTCAACTCCCAATTCTCTGGGAAGTGGGCAAATCCATCCAATGCAGATTTTTTTCTCTTTATTGCTAGTAAGTCAGTCTTACTCTGTGTAATAGTAGGAACACTTTTGCATTCTTTTTTCAACAAAGGTCCAAAGTAAAGTTTTGGGGGGTTGTTTCTTGTTTTATACAAGCCTTATGATAGAAATACACAATATCGCATTTTGAAGAAAAGAAACACTAACGTTTGATGGCATTTCTTTGACAACTTGTCATGTCTCAATCTAAATTAAAACCACATCTGACACACCAAAAACCTTGTCTTGATCTGTCTTGTTTGGATAGTGCCAGCCCATGATATGACCTGAAATCCATTCCTTGAGGTCATTTAGACAGACTCATTGAAGCAATATATACTGGCTTCATATATTGGCTGCTGGTCAATGAAAACACTGTCTAATGTGACACTGGAGACTCTATCCCTACCTGAAAGTAGTAAATGGATTTGATTTGGGGAAGGGAGGGAAGGAAGCAGAAAGTATCTCAAAGGGAGAGTTCAGTAATACAGCGCTACCTCACATGAATAGTCCCTGTGGATCTCCTCCTTTTCCCACATGGATGAGCACAGATAAGGATCGCTCAAAGTTAGAGAGCACCTGGCTTGGAAGAAATGAAACTCGTTTTTCCTTCCTGGGTTTTTTACTGTGTCACCTTGGGAAAAGGCCTTACAACAGTTGTGCGCAATTTTTTCCAGGTGGAAAAAGTGGGAGTTTCCTACTTCAGTGGATGCACTCCAATAGCTCCACACAGCAAGACTGTGAACCCTTGCAAAATTGTTCACGTTACTTTCAGATAAAAACTACAGTATTGTACATAACTTCAGAGTGCTAGGGAAAACAGCAAATAGTAAAAGCAAATCCCTAGACCTTTATTTTCAATCCTCTGTCTTGTCTTGAGAACTGTGACATCTACTATAAGTTAACTCAAACTAGTTTATAGCTCCTTGAATAACTATCTTCGTTTAAAGAAACAAGAATTATGTCTATACCAGTAAATTAAACATGCCTAGACTAATTCTCCATCACTGAGGCCAGCTGGCACAGAATGCTCCACATCCATACTCTTGAACTCCCTTAACTTCTCGAGCAAGGAGGCTGCATCTGAAGTGCCTACTGGCATGGGTCCTTTGCTTTTCCTAATTTGCAAATGCTTTGGGTGTGGGTTAGGGTCAAATAATCTGCCGTTTGCACAGGTGTAGATTATCAAGTTTTAGTGCTTGGCAATATTTCCTGGAGCTGTTCAGTTTACTAAGATAGATCACAAGCATCCCCTTCTCCAAGCATTTTGCCAAGAAAAATACAAGTAAGCAGTCATGAGAAAGAAAGGGAGACTCTGATCCTTCAAATAAAACCTGCATCTCTGTGATCCCAAATTGTCACTCTTTTCCTTTCCCCTGAGTTCCTCCTGTCTTGGTTTTACCAAGCACCATCTCATCAAGGATGCTGAAGGGCCACTTTCATGTTTGACCCCACTGGGATAAGAGTGAAGAATTCACAGATAATGTATCTTCGTGCCATGAAGATGCATTAGATTGTCTAATCCACTTTCATTGTATTAACATCCTTGGAAGGCATTTACATCTCACTCTGTTTTCAGTTTATTGACAGGTGTCTAATTAAAACTTCATCAGAAAATTATGTACACTGAATCTGAAGCCACTGAATGTTGGAAACTCCATCCTTTGCCCTGGAAATATGTTCCAGTTCCACATTGCCCTCACAGTTTAAAATGTGTGTCTAATGCTTCATTCGAATTTCTCTGCTTCCAGCTTTCAGCCACTGGATTTTTTTATGCCTTTACCTGCCTGATTAAGTAGCCTGTTAGTTCAGGGTAGTTTCTCCTTGAAAAAGAAGTGCTGCTATGTCTTCATTTTCTTTTTGATAAGCCTGGGCTCTTCAAGTCTCTGATGATAAGATGTTGTCTCCCACCTACCAGGGAGCAATTTTCCAATGTACTTTTCTACTATTAAGGACATGAGAGCACCTGTATTGTAGACTATTATTCCTCTTCCTTACTATTCCCCTGTGGTGGTAGGCAGTAACCAGTAAGCATATTAGTCTTTCCAGACCTGGAACTCCCTCAAAAATATCACTGACCTGGTATTGCCTCATGGTATTCCCTCATATTGGGTTTCCAGTCCACTGTAGTCTATACTAGCAAACTAAGCAGTGGCAGGGAATGGACATGGGTCTTGAATTCTATCATCCATGCTGTTAAATTGTTAAAGGGTTCCTTGCAATACTTTTGGCTTCCAGCACAACTCCTTAATAGTCTTCAGAAGCTAGCACAGCCTTTCACAATAAGCAGTTTGGATGCAACCAACCATTTAATCATAGCCCAATGCTCCAATCTATCTACAGGCCTTGCAGAGGGATCTAGATAGATCGGAGCACTCGGCTATGATTAATGGCGTCAAATTTAACAAGTTGAAATGTCAGATGCCTGGCAGTTCTGGGACCCACAATCTAAGCAGGATGTGGAGGTCCTTGAATGTGTCCAGAGGAGGGTAACAAAGCTGATGAAAGGGCTGGAAGGCATGTCCTGTGAGGAGCGGCTAAGGACTTTGGGCTTGTCTAGTCTGGAGAAAAGGAGGCTGAGGTAGGATCTCATTACTCTCTGCAGCTTTCTAACAAGGGGACATGGAGAGAGAGGTGCTGAGCTCTTCTCCCTGGGATCCAGTGATAAGAGGCATGGGAATGGATCACAGCTGCTCCAGGGGAGGTTTAGACTGGACATTGGGAAGTATTTCTTTACCAAGAGGGTGGTCAAACACTGGAACAGGCTTCCTGGAGAGGTGGTCGATGCCCCAAAGCTGTCAGTGTTTAAAAAGCATTTGGACAACATCCTTAACAACATGCTTTAAGTTTTGGTCAGTCCTGAACTGGTCAGGCAGTTGGACTAGATGGTCATTGTAGGTCCCTTCCAACTGAAATAGTCTAGTCTAGTCTGGTCTGGTCTGGTCTGGTCTGGTCTATTCTATTCTATTCTATTCTGTTTTGGAGACTGAGAAAGTTTCAGAGTATGGAGGTGGCTAGGCTATGCCAGATGGCCTTCAGGTTGTAGAACAGGACCTGGCACTTATACAATTACAGACATAGGCTAAAAGCTCAGCCTCCTTTTCAGAAATTCCGTTGATAGCTATTCCAGATAGAAGTTCTGCAGCTATGCATATTGCAGGCAAAAAATACGTTTATTTAAAACTAAGCAAATCTAGTAGAGAGACTTGGTTAAAAAAAGAGCTCTAGAAATTTAGGAACCCCCAAAGTAAAGTTAATTACCAGGGACTTGTCACAACTAACTTCTGTAGTTGAAAATCACTGTCTTAAAATGAATTGCAAGAACTGAACCAAGCTGCACATTACAGGGTCTTTTTATGGGACACTCAGACACCAGTTCCACCTGTTCATCAAATCAAACTTCTGTGAGGAGATGGAGTGGAGTGGGGATTACCATGGCCAACTGCACTTCTTTCACATGGAAGACAAGCTGCTTTGGCGGATTTGCACATGTAAGAGCCAAAGCAGGTTGTTGTGTGGGGAAGGGATTCAGTTCTCACATTTCCACCTTTTATGCTCCACATCTCTCCAGCACCTGTTTTCATAGCACTCTCAATGCGGGGAACTGCGTAGAGTAAATGTTGCCATGGTTAAGTCAAACTTTCTGATATTGTGCTTTTGCCAGAGATTATTTCAAGTGTTAATACACTTCATTGTGACTGAGTCCCCTAACTTCCTGCATTGCTTTCTGTCATGCTTTGGATCACAACAGAATTAGCAAGATATCTTTGCACTCCTTTCCTGCCATGCATTTTCTGCAGGCACAGAAACTCTTGGCACTGATTTGTCTTGCCGACTTCAATGGCTGAGCCTTTCCTCCCGGAAGCAATCCAGATTTCCATCTATGAATTTCTTCCATAAGGTCAGGACATGTTATTTTATACAATGGCTTTCCTGGAATCCCCCCTGGAGGTCCTAGCAGTCATCCTCCATAAGCCCTTTGTCTGGGAGTAGCAGAAGCAGTTTGTCAGAATTGAAGGGGGCTGCTTGAAAATTGATGTTTTCCAAAGGAGTTGGGCTGAGTTTCCAGGTGCAGCATCTCCTCCTCGGAACAGGGACAGGATATTTAGCAGGAATTCAGAATGGAACTTTGCACCCAGGGGATCATTTAAGAGAAAAGCCTCTCTGTTAGCCAGTCCCTGACTTGCAGCATATCCCAAGATGGCAGCCACCTAAACATATGGAGTAAGTATGACACATGGTATTTCATGTGCTGAGATACATTGAATCCCCTCTCATATTTAAAGTAGTCATTAAGTCTAATTTTACTTTTCAAACCCCATTCAGTCTCATAGAAACATGGTTTGAAGTTTTTTTTTTCCATGGAAGCATGGAAGCAGTTGGTTTGAAATGGTGTTACGTGCCCTGAGAGAGTAGGGTTAAATTTTTAAGAACTTTCATGTTCAGTGAATCAATAAAGACCATATCTTCCTTTTGGATACTCATTGTGCTGTATTAACCTGAACAATAAAGCAACTCAGGCTCAAATTGTTATAAATGTTATTACATCTATAAATCTTTGGAACTTGGGACATACTTAAGTCATTTTTCTAGTAGCTTTGAATAAATGGACAACATTTTTTTTCATTTATTTACATGAAGAAGGAGACTTAGAAGATTCAACATAATAGTAGCAGGCTGACCAAAGACAGAGACTACTGTATATTGTTTGACTTAGAAATAAATAACTACATTTTTTTGTGTAGTCAATTGGTATGCAAATGTATATCTGAAATACAAATGGATAAAATTGCTGCAAACTCTATACTTGAACACAGTTTACTGAACCAAACTACTTCATTATTACCTTTATTTAGCCAATCACAAACCTAGATTTCTGTCTTGTCTGCAAAAGCTGCAAGTTCTGTAAGCAATACGACTGTAAACAGCACTAAAAGTAAGCATGGTTGATTAACTGCAGAGTGGCAAATTTAATTTGAGCAGTTTTGACAGGTTGTGTTGCTTGGGTTGAACTTGAAATAACGTCTTGACATATCAGTGGGTCTTGTGCTTTTCCAGGTTGAGTTGTTCCTTAAGGTGTTGAGTCATATAACTTGTTGATGGAGTGTCAAACATAATGTGTTAAACATAGAAAATAACAGATACCATGATGACCAGCACATGCTAAAATATGTTTTACTGTTTCTAATTAAAAAGAGTAGATTTTCAGATATTTCAGTTCAATATATAGCAACAGCTTTGAATTGTCCCCGCTGTGCAAAACAAAAGGTACATACTGTTTTAAATGGATGGAAAAAAACAGATTAAGGCATTTCCATTTAAATTAAACAATAGTTTATGGGTTTAGGATAAATAGTTTAATGTGTTTCTGTGAGGCTAAGAACACTCTTAAATGAATTGCAAGCCAAAATATCAACACCAAAAACATCTAGCAGAATAAAGCCCAGTAAAAGGCATCCAGTAGGAAGTATGTGATGTGAAGTGGCTTAGTGGTATTTGCATGCAAGGAGATGGCAGCCGTATAAGCGAGAGATAACAGAATAGTTGAGACGGAGAGTAAAATTTATCATAACATGTCTAGTGATGATTAAAAGCCTGTGCTTATTAGATGCATAAAATGTATTACTAAATCATTTTTGGAACATATAATTTTCCAATTATTTATGCATCACAGTAATTAATGATAGGAGGGACAGAGTCAATGATTCACTGTGTAATACATATGGTAGTTACCTGGGGAGGAAAAAATTACAGTGCTACCAATTATTTGCTTTAATGTTTTTGTAATTATGCCCTACACCCAAGTTGAAAATTTCTTTAATTCTTTTTTAAAACCTTCATTCCTAACAATGAAACTGCTTTCTTTTTAGCCCTTCAATTAAGCCTAATTTTTAAGCTGCCATCCAAGAAATATACAATTCCATAAATGCCTCGTTTGCTTTTATATTTTGCTGGCAACGGTCTGCAAGTATGAAATCTTGCCCTTCAAGCATCTTATTGACGAACTAATTTAGCCAGTCTGAAGGATGATCTTCTATTTAATACACGTGGCTGGGATTTGCGTGATCTCAGTTTCTTTTCTACTTTGGCTTTAACTTCTTAACTGCAGGAAAATGAACCAAAGCCCCGGAGCTGTTTGTCACCAGGTAGGTCTTTATTCCTGTGGGTGGGAAGGGAGAAATAACTTTGCATTCAGCAGAGTCACTTTTGCACTGCATGTTTCTCGTGTTCCCTGTTTTGGGATGGTGAGAAAGAAGTGCCAAGCAAAAAAAGAATACCTGCAATGTACGGCCAGTTGAGTTGAACTCATTCATATTAAATGGTACATGCCTAACGTGTAAATGTTTATATTTGAGCTAGCCACCTTGGGCTCCTTTTGTAGACAATGGAAAGAAATTAACACCCTGGGGTCAATTTGTCTGATGTATCTGGGAGGTTTTGTTTAAAATGCCATAAATTATGTCCTAAAAATGTCTCTTTCTCTCAGTGGACTACAAAGAACATTGTGAGCAACTAGCACAGATAAACTTTCTAGCGATCTAAAACTAGATGAGTTAAATCCCTCCATCTACGTCTATACTGTCCTATAAAAATTCTGACGCTGAAATGCAATTGCAGATGCTCTTAAATTTTTGAGTGGCATGGCATATTTTTTTTCCCCATACAATAAAAACTATTTGTGAAACATCTCTCAGACAGCACTCATGAGCTAGCATGGTCTAGGGACTATTCCCAGTAAACAGTTTGGATACATCCACCCATTTTTGGAAAAGAAAAAAAAAATAATGATCTAGATGCAAACTCTTTTCTGCCAGTTTGCCCCAAGAATGGAGAAAAGTCCCAGTTCATTCCAAGATTTGGGTGGACACTTCGAACTTAACTAACACCTGACAATCACAAGTAATTTGTATAGAAAGCACACAAGTCATGCGGCTTCACATACTTAATCCTGCTTTTACGGTTCTTCACCTGACAGTGAGCCTCCCACAAGGCTACATGCTGTTACACACAGCGCATCTGCAGGGATGTTCGCTCTTTCTATTCCCACTCAAAACAGAAGTCATGGCAATTCCTCCAAAAGATCAGGCTGCATTTCCCACATAACTGTCAGCATTTGGGGATTTTAGTGTTGCGATTTCCAGGGAGTACGCTGAAATTTAGTGACCTGATATGAAATTTTCCCTTTCTAAGAATCCTATCTAACAACGTCTGTTTTGCTGTCAGCTACAACGGACGAAAGTCATCTCTTCTGTGTGGGCTGGGCATGGTGCTCCCAAACAATTCATGCAGCTCCCGCAGGACAAGAGAATGCATTTCCTTTGAGCCACAACCAAAAGCCTTTTCCAGAGCAAACTTAGCAGTGTTTAAAGGATTTATTTAATTCTTTTCCCTCGAATAAATGAGCTTGGAGGGTTAGACTTTCCTGTGAAGAAGATTTATAAAAAAAAAAAAAAAAAAATTGCAGTGCATTTTGGCAGATTATGTGGGTGGTATATGAATCAATAAAGCTTCCAGCTATACAAAGCCTTTGGGTGCATTGAGATGTTTGTTTGTTTTTATTTATTCCAAACAGAACTAAATCTGAATAGGATGTTTTGTTTTTTTTTAATTTCTGCCAAGAAATGAGGACATAACCCTCCCCCTACCCTTCCCTGTTCCCTGCTGTGTTACAACTGTACCCGTATCAAGCATTTATTTATTGCAAATATTCATAAGGAAAAACTGTTGATGCTAATGATGGAAAAAATAATCTCGACATGCTTCCTCCGTGTCTGCTCAGGCATATATGTATGTGATATGTACTGGGGATCAGATACCTATGTACTTAGCCGAGTCTGCTGTTGGAATATGCACAGTCTGGTGGAGGCAACAGCAAAGCTGAAGCCTTAACTGGTCCTGAGATCCATGGAGCATTCTGGGTTGCTGGTGTAGTGCTGCTTTTGGATATTATGACCTGTTCCATGCTGTAAATTTTCTGTGGTAGGAATAAATTAAGGCTGTGTTTTTCTCCATTTTTTACGGTAGCTTTTTAGTGTGCTTATTGTGGCCAGAGCTGGCTGTTTGTTCTGGTCTGCATGAAGTTGTCCCAGTGCTTCTGTGTTGAGGTTCTAAGTTCATGAAAGGTAACAAAAAGTGTCTTTGCTGGCAAAAATCTGTCATGGAGGAAAAATACTGAGATACTAATTCTTACAATTTTTCCCAGCTTTACCGAAATCTGTATTTGAATACAAAACCTCCAAATTTTAGTAATGAGAGCTTAGCTCCCATCCAAGCTCCCACCTTTCATAAGAACATCACAGATTAGGAGAAAGAAGATAGAATAGCCATTGCTTTCCAAGACCTTTGCAAGGGCCATTTCATTCTGAAAAGATGCATCCATGGAAAGGAAAGCAGATAGGATCTATGTAGTAGGCCAAAATGGTGAATATCTCACCTAGAAATAAGTTCAAGACTCATGGCCATGTCAACGATGAACATTTACATCACAACAGCCTTCTAAAAAAGCCTGAAATGCCATGGTAGCAATACCAAGATACTTTAAAGATCCCATTTTTCAGCCAGAAATTACCAATATTAGAAATTTGCAATATTTTACATTCCTGTTAGCTCTGGGAATGCAAAATGGTTGGAGAGTGGATAACGGAGCATTTAGACAGAGACATCAGAAAGCAATGTGGACATGCACAACCCCTGACATTCAGCTTGGGCAGCAGCCATTACTAAATCAGTGTTTCCCAAACCGAAAGAGTTCTTTATGGGACTCAAAAACAGACCAAGTGGACCACAGTTACTTTCTGTGTCATGACAGAAATTAGACTAATCAACATAATGGTCCCCTTTGATTTAAAATATCTAAGAGATGCCTGTAATTTAAATATAATTGGAACTGGCTGATGGAAATTAATCAATTTTATATGTAGAAATTAATGACAGCAACAAATATTTGGAAATAAGATGATTTTTATGTTTAATGGAACAGCAAGGTCCTAGATGGCTGTATGTCAAAGAGAGAATCATCTGAGTGAGTATGGAAGTCTACTATGCAACTCTCTGTATCTGCACCTGGTTGAGGGTGCAATTTATCTCTTGAAGAAGTCTAAATTCAATCACATGAGCTGTACCCAAGTTGTACTTGGATTTTTGAAGAATGCTACAGCAGCCTTACAGCTTTTGACTGTATGGTTATGGCACATTGTCAGAAGACTGAATGACTTAGTGGAAAAGAAATCTGGGGCACTGCAAGAAATGATGGAATTTTGTTGGCTGAATTTTTCCTAAATTATTAGTATTGAGGCTTTTTGAAGAAAGTGTACAAATGGAGATAATATTAGTGACAGCAACTGGTAAGGGAATCAGCCTACAATTTAAGAGGTCAAATTTAGGAGGCTAGATGTAGCTGTCTAGGTTTGAGCTCAGTGTTTAAGAGGGTGGATGCAGTTAGACTGTGCCAGCCAACCTAGAGTCCAGGGAATGGCAGTAGCATTCAATATGCCAGCAAAGACATAGCATTTGTGCTTTTTATGGTGTGTTTTAGTTCCCCTTAAAAGTGGGACAGGCTCCTTGTTTGCTTAGGAACCTTTTTTAGCTCAGTTTTTTTATTTCTTTGTCTTTGAGGCGCACAGATATTTTTTTTGCAAATCTGGCTCTAAGTGATTCATTTGACTAACATCAAGAAATGGCAGGGAACAGGACATGCGATTATGTCTGCTATTTAACCAGTACTCGTTTTCTAACCAAGGCTATTGCAAAGCTGGTCCTATATTGTATTAGTCAATTGTATTAGTCAATTTTTGTGTCTTTTGTTTCCATCTCTCCTTCTGTTGCTCTAGCAGCCCTCTCAATACCTTTTGCTTTTGTCAGCACAGAGCAGTATACTGTTATTAATGTCTCCTCTCATTCCCAGTCCTTTCTGCATCTCTTTCCTGTTGTTGCCTCCAGTGACATGCAGTGATGATAATGGGATGCAGTGCCACTGGCATGATACCTCAAAGCCCTGCAAGGACTAGTTCAGAGGCACAGAATTGCTTAAAAAGCCAGGAGCTTCTCTACCCAAGGGGGGGAAAAAGCGATTGCTTGCTGCATTAGGATCTGAATGCTCCTTGCCACTTCTTAGCAGAGCAGTTTAGAATCAAGCTCCACTGGATGATAATTGTTTTAACTACCATTGTGGTTCTGTCTTTTATCCAGGGGCAAGGCTGGGGAGGATGGGTGAAGTTGTGCAACTGATGTCTGCCTAATTCACAGGGTATTTCTAATTGGTTGGGATAGATCTCCCTGCCCTCCCTTCCCTCCCTTCCCCCCACCGAGTTGCAGTTTTATCCTCTACTTAGAGCTTTTCCAAAGAAGTTTATGCTTTCTTTACTCAGTCTGCATAAAAATAAAGCTGACCAACATGAGCACATTCTGAGGACAGTCAGGATTAGAAACTCCTTCATTTTGTTACCAGAAAGAAGGAATGTTAAAAAAATCAATAAACCATAATGATGGACAGTTTTTTATAACACAGATCATTGCAATAAATGCAGCTCAACTGAACAAGTCTTTGCAGGGGAAAGTTAGTGATAGAGGTGACCATGTCAGCTTCATTCCGAAGGAACATGTCATAGTCAGATTTCCTACCTTAGATATTTACAAAGACAGTTCCTATAAAGTAGCCTATAAATTTAGACTCAGTTATAGGAAAGGTGTGCTATCTCTGAAGAACAAACTAGAGCACCTAAATAAGTTATATATGATTTTGTACTGGGATGGTAAAAACCTCAGTGCTCCCGGTGGCTGAGCTGGGAGCCATCTAGACCTGGTTGGTAGGCAACATGAGGGACTACAGCATGTCTAAATGGGAGCTTGATTTGCTGTTGAACTGGGAGCCTCAGCTATACACAGTTGGGAAGCTGTTCTGATGGCATCCCGGAGCCATGCATCTATACCTTTTCCCTTTTAGTCTCCATCTTAAGGTAAAATCAGATTTCCGTAGCACAGGGGATGGAAGGGTCGGACTCTTTCACTATTCTGTTGGTGATATTCTTTGCCTTTGGAAGCCACCAATAAACTGTTTCAACTGAGTTATTAGGCATTAATAAGCACAATAAATTTCCACACATTAAGATTACTAATTGTATCAACAAATGTACTCTATCCATGAAACCAAAAATTTTCACCCCATAGCCAATTTTGGTTTCTTTCCAGTTTGTTTAGAATTATGCAGGATTCATACTTTTTCAGTGAGATATACTCAGACATGAGCTCTGAATTTTACCTGCTTGAAAAATCCTAGAAGTATTTAAAAGATGCAGTGTTTCCACAACCGCTTTGGCTCTGTACCAGTTTTGTACCAGTGAGAAGTCTTTTTGGACTAATAATCTATTCATCATGTCCTGCAGCGTTATTCCCTGCTTCTCTGAAGAGTTCATCTAATCTACTGGTGCTGTTGTCAAATAATTATGTTGAACATTGTCTGCTGATGTTCACAGATTCATTCAGATTATGGCATTGTTGCATTTCCTCTGTATTTTTTAAAATGTAAGTCATTGTCTTGTTCTTCTCACTGAAAATACGTACAACTCCTTACGCTGCTCTTGCAAAATTGTGGCTTAGATCTGAAATGGGATGGGCAGCAGAGTTCACTTTTCCTGTAGACTTCATATTTTTCATCAAGTCAATGATACAAAGAGACAGGTTGCTGGAGGAATTCAAGAGTTTCCTCATTAAATCATTACATGCAGAGAAATTTTATTTTGTCAAAATTAATTTTGTCAGGTAATGTATGCACCTGTTCTTACAGAAGCAGCAGAAGCAGTTTCTTGCATCAGGAGAAGAATTGCTGATCACCCACTTTGAAAGATCTTTTGGCTTGGTGCTTGGGGCGCTCATCTGTGATGCGAAAAAGTGCAGTAAAAATCCCTAGTCTGCATGAAAGACAGCACTAACTCGAATCTTAATCTCTTCCAGCATAGCTATCCAGGGCTCACACTGTTCATACACTTTATTAGTTAGCAAAAAAATGATTTTTTTTCTTGAGGGCTAATGCTACCTATTCCAATAGCCAGAGGGATTTTGTTTATTTTCTTCCAGGATCCTATCACAGTGTGATTTCTTCTCCAGTTTTTGGCAGGTAGGCAGGCAGCCAGAATAACCATGACTGATTCAAATGAAAAAATAAATACATCCTCTTTTTGACTTTAGAGTCTTGCACTTTTTTTTTTGTGCTGCCTGATTCCAAATCTTGTTTTGTATCTTCTAGTTTTTGGTAGAGACTAGTAATCACAGTACAGTTTCCCAGCTGACCTCTTCTCCCAAGAGCTTGGCTACATGAACAAGCTACTGGTCAGCAATTCAGGCTGGAGATTTGAGACAGCTTTAGCTACTCTGTGCTTTCTGTCCTACGTTTTTAAGGCAGCTCAGCCCTCTGTGAACATCACTGAGCTTACCTTGCTTGGGAAGTTACTCTTCTGTTAAAGCACAGAGTGATTTAAGGACATCAAAACCTGCACCAACCAAAGAAGATAACTTTACAACTAAAAATTAATAATGAAGAAACTTTTGGGAAATGACTTGAATGTAAAACCTAAAAGCTAGTCATGAATAACAGGTCAAGAAAATGTGACAATGAGGTCAGCATGATCTGAGGCTGCCAACACAATGTCCTTACATATTTAAGCAGAGGAGCAATTCTTCAATAATAAGCTCTGCTGCAACTTAGTGGGAGTACCTCATCCATCTGGATACTTCTTTATGACTGACAAAAAAAAAAGAACAAATGCATTTGGAGAAGAGTGGGGACTTGTGAGGGATCAGTTTAAAAAAAGGGATTAAAAGCACTGCATACAGCCCTGAGGGGAAGCAATAGTCTACAGACATTGGAAGATTGCAAGCATTAAAGATTGAAAACTGAAAACAAGCATGTGAGGTGCGAGGAGAAGTTTCAGTTAAATCCCCTTTTCCCATGTGAAATTGTGGGTGAATTTCTAGATAAACTTGTTTAGGGAGTAAGCTATTTGCTTATAATAGTATTGTGAACAACAGTGTGTGGGAATTTAAAAAATGCTAGCACAGTGCCTAGAAAAATAAGTGTGAATTGACTGTAGGAAGTAACTCTATATAGGCTTGGAGGTAGTTTAGCATAATCAGCTTTTTCCATCCATAACTCAGAGGATATTGTGCATTATTAAAAGCAGATACTTCTGGCCACTTGACTATTAGTCTCTTACAGCTATAAGAATATGAATGGTAGGTGTTAAAATCAGCCACAGGAGGGCTCTTGCATTATTTCCCTGCAAGCCTTTAAACATATTGGGGATAATAAAGGAAGAAACCTATTCAAGCAAGTACAGACAGAGGCTAAAAAGATCAAGTCAATCTGTGCTCTAGTTCCTGTCAGTATGTACAGGAAAGGAACGCTCTGAATCATGAATAGTTCACTGTGCATTTTATTTCATCTGCTTGTAGAAGCAAGAGTGATTTCCCCTTCTGTGATTTTAGCTTGATGCCGTGTTTCTCCAATAATAGGACACGGTTCAATGTATACATTAGAGGTCTGGATATGAGGACTGAGATAAAGATGAAATTTCCATGGCAGTGCTAAGCGTCTACTCCAGGTTTTCTAGACATCTAAATTTGGTGCTATACTAGTCATTACTAAAGTACTTTTTCTCATTTTTGTTTATACTGTCTTCTCTGTGACTTGAGTCCCATCAGTCAGTGCTACAGCAATTTAGCTAAACTCCCAAAGCCGCATGCTGAATTCCCACATGGAACGCATGCACACAGTGTAGGACACTTTGAATGCTCATGCGTGTGTCTGATCAGAAGCGATCAAAAGACAGAAGCTCAATATTTTTAGACCAGTTGTGAAACAGGGCCTGCTCCAAAGGAACAAACATCCACGGTGGAGCTGACTCAATCCATATCTTGCTTTCTTCTTTCCCTCAGGAAAAGAAACTCTTACCCTATGCTAGATTTACAGGTGCTAAACAAGGACCTCCCCACCAGTCAGTTGATCTACAGGCTTTCTTTTTTGCCTCAGGGATACCCAGCCAATCTTTCCATTTACCAAGTGTACAGACATCATGCAACTTTATCTTCTTTTCCCTAAGGACAACCCTATGAAAATTTGTTGCTCTTCCAGAAAGACTCTATTTCTTGCAGGGCCCACAAAATCATTCCTATCCAAGGAAAGGGATCAAAACAATTCCTTCGTACTCAAGGAGGGTCTTCCGAAACTTGCTGCTTGTTCTCCAACTTGCTCATGCTTTCCAGATGAAGCATTTGGGGATAGAATGTGTGTGCAGAGAATTAGCTGCTTCTTGCCTTGATCCAGAGGAAAGATTTGACACCCTTCCTGGTTTTTTATGCAGTTCATAACACATCAGTACTGGACCCAACTTAAGAAAATAATTAAAATTTTGCAAAAATTCTTTTCTTTTTCCCTATGGCATTACACACACATACACATAACAAAAAAAAAAAAAAGAAAAAAGAAGAAAGCAGAACAAGAACAGTCTGCTGTTCAAGGCCTTCACACTACTGTTCGAAAATTATTTCAAAATACTGCTCTGAATGAAACAATATTGAGACTTTACCTCTGATCTTTTCTTCCTCAACTGAAACATTAAGTTTTTTTCCACTCAGTGGAAAGAGGCAGCTCAACTCATATGAGAGTTGTTGCTCTGGAAGTCACCATCCATCACCACTCGTAAAATGTCCTTCCCTCTCTACTGATATGTAAGGAAGTTTAAATGACTAAATTCATAAATGGGCACTTCAATTAAATACTTAATAAATAGATTAATAAAGACATAGATTGAGAAATACATATCTTTTAACTGGGTCCCTCAGTCTACGCCCTGAGTGACCAATCCACCAAGCTATTGGCTATTTTGATATGGTATGAGACATAGAAGGGCAATTTTTTATTTACACCTGAGAATGTTGTTTTCTTTTTGCCAGAACTTCTGTCCTTCTCTATCTATCTTGGCTAGTATCTTCTTTTGCAAAACTCACTTTTGACAAAATTTTTCCGAGGAAAAAGCATTTCATCTGATAATGCATGACCAGCTTTTTGGGGCACAAACACTTCATGTTTTCTGACTGAGTCCTTCCTGAACCACTAAATGCCATTTTTTCTGGAGTAGCCACATTTTTAGAAGCGCTCGCCCCTTTGGATGTTGAGCTTCAAAGGGGAAATCCATCCACAGGTGCCAATGTGAGGGATGTGAGTAGTGTGAGATGCTGTGTTGTTTGTACATCTGCACCTGGCTGTTTTGAAAACCATCTCCACCACTGCTGCCTCTGGCATTTATCCCTTTTCCTGGCCCACGATGTTTTTTTAAAACTCCCTGAGGCCCAGCGTATCTGGCCATCAGGACAGCAAGCCACCAAGCAGCGATGAACAGCAACCATGTGCAGAGAATTCCTTCAGAGTTCCCATTCCCACCCCCGCCCCCAGTATCTCCTCTCCTGAATGTTTGCTCTTTCATACTTCATTGGAGAATTGTGTTATCTCCACGAGATGTGGTCGGGCTTAATGCGGGAGTGTCTGCGATGGCATGCTGCCCTCCTCCCAGAGACACTGCAATGGGACAAGCTGCCTCATTAGTAGGAATGGGGGCTCTTGTTGACTGCAAGAAATAGAAATAAATAAAATAAATAAATAAATAGAAGAAGGAGAGATGGGGAAAGGAGAGTGGGGGAGAGAAGGAAAAAAGAGAGCAACTTTTTTTTCCCCCTTCTTCTCCTCTGAAGGAAGCAGCAGTGTCTCCTTGCAGAACGACAACCCTCAGGATACAGCAGTTGTCTTCAAATCTGTGACCATAAAAAATCATTATCTCTGTGAAATACAGCAATTTGGGAGATAATCAAACAGTGACCAGGGGGCAGAGCTGCCAATCTGAAGGATTATGCTCTGTGCACGCTTGATTCTGTCTGACCTTCCTCCGAGCCAGCTGTCAGCTTGGCGAAAACGCACACGGATCGACTCAGGGCACATTCATTAGACTGTCTTCGGTGAAGAAGTCATTTGCATAAAACCCCAGCTTTCTTAATTAGTACTTCATTTTTCCCTTGACTTATTTTGTGGCTAAGTTCACTCTCCTTTTTTTTTTTTTACTTGCCGAAAAATAAAATGGGGGAGGAGATTTCTTTTTTTTTTTTTTTTTTAATGTGGGGGCAGGAGGGAATATGACTTGCAAATTAACTCAGTGATAATTAGCCTATTAACATTTTCAGAGATGTAGGAGGTTTCCAAATGTTAAAAAAAAAAAAAAAAAGAATCAGAAAGGGGAAAAAGTGTGGGGGGAATACTGTAGTTGAAATTTATTATCTAAACTTCTGGACTGACGATATTGAAATGTTGGGAAAGAAAGACGGTA
The DNA here is from genome assembly GCA_013396915.1 of Stercorarius parasiticus. Classification (NCBI taxonomy): domain Eukaryota; kingdom Metazoa; phylum Chordata; class Aves; order Charadriiformes; family Stercorariidae; genus Stercorarius; species Stercorarius parasiticus. The sequence continues at coordinate 23,736 of VWZL01002286.1, read as the reverse complement.
CAGTCCATGTGTCAAAAAATCTCTCTCCTTCTTTTACAATGATACATACTCTTTACTCATTCTCAAAGACTACTTCGGAAAATGCTACTTTATCATTCCTATGGACAAGCAATGGAATTTTTTAGTGTTAGAAAAATAAAAATATATTTTTCTTCTACTGCAGTTAACACTGAATAAACTGTTTGGATCAGGAAGAAGTTAACACATACTTCAGTCTTACCAGGACTTTTCTGGTATGTGCCAATAATGATTTTCACATCCCCTAAAAGCTTCAAAACCATAGTTGTGTCAAAATAAACTGCAAATTGTTGTATGAGTATAAAAGTATTCACTTAAGATGCACTGCGCTTTACAGATTTAAAATTGTTATGTGATTGCTAGGAACAAACAAGCCACAGGAATGATTGCCTTGTGTTACAAAAAGAGAGATGCCAAATTAGTGCAGACATTATGGAATTTGTTCTTCAGTTCAAAGTAGATGCTAATGATGCTTGTTCTCTGTTTAATATTCTGCTCCTGCCTGATGTAAGAAGGTATTTCAGAGTGCTCCTAATTTTAAGCACAAACTAGTCCAACTTACATCTCAGTACCACTATCAGAGCATAATTATTTGCACAAGAGGAGGGAACTCCTGAAGTCCAAGCAACATCCTTGTCACGGATGAATCAGTAGCTAACAGAGAAAAAAGGCATGCACATCCTGCAATGCTGTTTTTGTGGCAGCATTCTTTTTTAAATGGTGCAAAAAGAACTAAAACTTGCTGCCATGTTTTGTAAATTCCTCACCATCATGTCAGAGAGCAAAAATATAACTGAGGACATCTTTGTTCTTGGGTATATATTGCAGCTCTTCCTCTGGTTTTACAGGTCTTCTCCAATAGACTTTGAAGACAGGAAAGGTGGCTGCAGTCAGGATATGGAACATCTCTAAATTTGAAGAATCAGGACCAACCTTTAGAAAGCAGAGTATTTCAGGTAATTGTTTATCAGTGAAATGAATAGTGTCAGGACCTGTTCTCTGATCCTGAGGGCAATGGGCTCAGACTGGTTGCATGCATACTACTAAATTGCCTCAGCCCCCCAAACAGCATGAATCCACCCAAATTGCCTAGAAGGAATTTTCTTTGGCCCACACTAAGACCCCAACTATACAATGAAATCATTTGGGAGAACACTAGTTGGTCTGGAACAAAACTACGCTGAAGGATACGTAACCACACTCTGGATACATAACAGTATGAATGGACACATTTTAGTGCCTGTGCATATTTCCAGCAGCGTTTCATTTACTCGTGCAGATGTACCTTCGGCTATTTCCATTTGGGAATTAAAACTAGTTTTGAGGTCCATTTCATATTTTGTTCACTGGGGTATTGCAAGAAATGTATTTAACCTATTTCCTTGAAAAGCTGTATATGTATGTGATTGATATTAATACTAAAAAGCCAGGTTAATTAAATATTCTGAAGACTGTGCAGATAGATAGACTTTTTATAGACAGAATGAATGCAACAGCATGTCAAGCTCTTTCTCATAGAATTGTAGAATGGTTAGAGTTGGAAGGGACCTTAAAGATCATCTAGTTCCAACCCCCCTGCCATGGGCAGCAACATCTGCCACCAGACCAGGTTGCTCAAAGCCCCATTCAGCTTGGCCTTGAACACCTCCAAGGATGGGGCATCCACAGCTTCTCTGGGCAACCTGGGCCAGGGGCTCACCACCCTCACAGTAAAGCATTTCTTCCTACTATCAAATCTAAATCTCCCCTCCTTCAGTTTAAAACCATTACTCCTCATCCTATGTCTACACTCCCGTATTGGTACGGATTAATTAATAACAGTGAACTTCTGCTGAATTTCAGCTGCTGTGGCCCTGCTTCAAAGGACTGCCACGCTTCTGAACACACATTTTCCTTTCCTTGTGGTGTATAGTAACAGTATTTCAAATGTGCCAACAGCAGCTGTAGTTATGGAAGACTAATGCAAACAACACAGAAGTCAATAGAAAGACTGTAAAGTTTTCTTCAGCCATTTTTACACTAAGTTTCTTCCAATTAAATTTGGAAGTTTATGGGGACCTGCCAGAAAAAGCCTAATCTTGAAAGATTTTTACTGTTTATGTGTAGACTAAGGATTCCCAACTGACTACTAGGAGTTGTTCAGTAATACTGAATTAAAATTGGAAAAAATATCTAAAAAATGTCTACACAGTTTCACTCTTATAGAAAAAAAAATCTTCTGAGGAAGAGATGGATTTTGGAGCTGACAAATATGCAGTCCCACTGTGAATTACGTTACATTTATCCTCAATAGGTTTTGGGTATATCTAATACACTCTCAGCCTCCCAGCATTTAAAATCTACTATATGTAGCTTTTGATGAACTCCTGTAACCTTCTGTTAGTCTGGGAAAATTTACTAGATTGCAAAAGCTGAAAATTGATTTCATTATTAGACCATAAGATTCAGCAGTAATTCCCTATTTAGTTACTAGGAATAGTCTAAAGTCTAGTTATAACCTTTTTGTGCTACTTTTATGCCCTCTTGGTGCCACCACACTCAGCTAACGTGTTCATTCAGCTCTCAGCCCTCATACCCCAGTTCCAAGACTCCTGGCACAGACCTATAGGAGCTTCACTCATGTTATTTGGAGCTTTCTGCTTGTTCTATTTCCCTCTGAATTACAGTTGCAATTCAGAAAGGTCACGTTCTCAGATGTAAATAAAATATTGTTCCTATGACACATTCATATAAGTTCAAGAGCAGTCATCAGTCACTGCTAGTTGACTCAATACAGTAACAGCTACTTTAGGTCCTTATCAAAGAACTCATTTTGCATTTTCACTCTAGGCGAAGGTCATCTTGCCTAACTTTTCCAGTGCCGAAATTGGGTATTTAGTCTGAGCTAGTTGACTATGTTCCTGCTATACTTGGAAGGAGATAAATATGTCAAGACAGAAATGAATTCCCTCCAAAAGAGAGACCAATTTTATGATGAGATGAAATATTCTCCCTGAGATCTAGTCTGTCCTTGCTGACTATTGAGGTATGTCTTGACAGCTAACTTAGTCAAGGAACATTATTTCTAGAAAACTACGGTTCAACAAGATGAGTCAAGGGATTAATTGTTTGATTACATGGTACAGATAACAGCCTTGAAAGCTTTCTTGTCATACTAATTTCAATTTAGTATAATAATAATAATTTTAAAGGTATAATGTCATGGATCGGTTTCTAAACTCATTTTCTGTCTTCCTTGTTTTCTCTCACAGCACTGGGAATCTCATTAAAGTGATTCTTTTTGCATAACACTTATTTTTTGTAGGTACTTACCTGAAATAGTCCCTTTTATCCATTTTGATTCAGATGTACCTTAGCTAACAAGTCAGGTGTGCCGTCTGAGCTGCTGGTGGAGGTTTCTTCATTAAGGAATGGGGAGAGACATGAGTCCCTGCAGAGTCATTAATCCCACCTACCAGAGGTGATTAAGACATCAGAGTGGATGTGTCTGTCTGACTGCAGGAGACTAGAAGTCTGACTAAGGCTAGGCTCCTACTTTTTTGATAGCTAAACTGGAATAGAAGTTGTTGATTACTCCTGTGTATCATGTATAGTGGATTTCCATGAAATAAAGCAATATTGCAGCCTTCAGTGATTTTATGATGAGTGCTAGTAGGTGATGGTTTCTCAAATCCATGAGTTCTAGGTGTCCAGAATATACTGAATATTTTCTGATGTTCTACTGCTTCCACTATTGCTTCTTTGTACGACGTTTAATTACCTTCTCTTGCATTATCCTCAGATAGTAAGGTCTTTGGGACAAAAGGCATCTGAATTCTGGGTGAAGACTCAATGAATTACTGTTCAGAAATCTCCACAACGGATTCCAGTGAGAAAATATATTACAATGCTACATGGAGGTCCGTGTGGAGAACAGTAAAGCTGCATCAGAACGCTGCTGTTTCAGCTAGCAAACCTTGGGTCCAGTTATAACATAGTATTGGTCAGTTCTAGATAGGGTTGCCACTTTTGATGTAAAAATAAGATGCCAAGAGCTCCTGGCAAAGGGATGGAGGTACATACCCACCTTGTACCCCCACCTTGAATAAACATCTGCCTTCAGTCCCCCTCTTTGGCTCCCTTCAGATTTGTGGGAGCCATACATTACCACAGCTATGTATGGACGTAACTTAATGACTAAATGCCAAAACAGGACTTGCTTCTTGAGCAAAGGACTTTATAGAAATAATGACAAAAATGTGTAAATAAAGGAAATATGCTTCTGTGTCTTCACCAGACTTAAGGAACGCTTTGCTCAATCAAGACACATCCTTGTTAAGGTTTGTCATTGCTACTTATTTAGTTCCCTGAATCGGTGCATTTTTTTCTTTTCTTTTCTTTATCATCTGTTCTTCTCTTTCTTTTTTTAACTACTAAAATTTAACCTAAATTTCCCTGCTGCAGCTTAAATCCATTACATCTTGCTCTGTCCTAGTAGACTAATGAGAATAATTATCAAACTATTTTTCAATGTGAATTATCTACTCAGGCTAAAATAAACCCACCAATCTCATTTTCAGTGAAAATCCTGAGTCTGGCCAACAATTGCAATCCCTGAAGTAAAATAACAGGGTTTTATTTACTAAGGTCTTCAGTCTATTCATTGGTTTTTATTGGCATTGAAATAACATTTGGGCAAGATTATATTGCATATCTTTTTTATTTTTTTTTAATATGGCTGTTTAAAAGCTCACAATTAAAAAGCCTCTGTTAATACTCTGATATTGCCACCAGGATCGAAAAGGGATGAGTGCCAGCTTTCTGGGCTACTAAAGCATGCGCATACTACTGAATGCACACTCACTGGAATGCTCATTTCCAGGAAAAAAAAGGCCATGGAAATAGGATTCTTTCCAAGATGCTCCAAGCATCAGCCAAAGGACCAGATCTTTGTGCTGCCTTGGCACAGGGAATCTCTCAGCTGGTGTAAAACTAGTGTACCTGGCTCTTAAGTCAGCTTTTCCCTTAATATAGCTTGAAAATCAGTTGCACTAATGCTCATCTGGGACATGATTCCTGGAACCACAGGCAGCCTCGTAAAGTACAGTGTTTTCTACACTGCTCTGAGTTACTCTTTGCAAGGGCCAATAAACACAGGGCTTGATGCTTGCAGAGATATGCTGTATTAGGATATAACATCTTACTGTGACGGGGAATAAATATGTACAATTTTTTAAAAAAAGGAGATAATAAAATACATATTACCATGAATATCCTTAGTAGTGGATCAAATCTTCCTGGAGAGGAGGGAACAACAGGCCCAAAAATCACTGGGCATGAAAAACTGCAAGAAAACAGCTGTGGCGTGCCAAAAAAAGACATGATTCCTTTAGAGTAACTGGCTTGATTCCGTCAGCTCAGATACTTAATACATCTTGAATTACAAGGGATGAACATGTAAAACCAAGTTGAGTCAAATTTCATCCATCATCAAGAAGGAAATATGGAATTGGAATCGAGGCATGAAGGCTGAGGAGCTCTGGGGGCAGTCCTTGCAATTACCACAGGAATCCCATGTTTTAGCAGTACCTGAGCTCAGTGTGCCTCAACATCGGTTTTAGACAACATTATCCCTTTGTTCAGACACCTCATAAACTTTTCAAAGATTGTGGCTTACCTTGTGTTTGCACCATCTCTTGATGCAGCCTTGAGTAGTTCCTGAGCTCCCCCTGGAACCTTGGGAGTATGAATACCTCTGGAAATAAAAATTATAGGAGATGAAGGCACTCTCCTTACAGCATTTACATACTCATTGCTAAAGACAGAAGTTCAATAGCAACACAGGTTAGCGGTAGCGTGAGTTGACATCCCTCCAATGGAGTCCGGTATCTAATCCATGGAAAAAGATAATATTCATCTTCTGATGCTTTCTAAGGGAACTACAACACAGACATAAGCATCGTTTTGTTGCCTAAATGCAGATGCCATGCTAGCAAGCCAAAGTATCCAAAAAAGTCCCCAGAAGACCTATGGGGGCCTCATGCCTCTCCGGAGTAGCAGCTGGAGGTGGATATCTCAAGCAGGATTTCTCAAGGTATCCAAAATATCACTAGATGCCTCTGTTAAGGTGGCTGAATGCTTCTCACATTTTCAGCTCAAGAAGTTTTTCACCTGTTTGCTCCTAGGATTGTCTCTTGGCCCAATGCTGAAAAAAGAAAAAGCAGGTTTGGCAGCATGACTATATTTTTTCCTACATCCTCATTTTACCTATTACTGAGGGCTTTTAGCAAAAGAAACTAAAATGAAAATGTTTATTCTGAATAATTTAAAACCTATGATTTGACTGATCTTTATTATGACAAGTCTTGTTTAAGTTTCTGTTAGCTTTACATGGAAAAAAGTTAAAATCACGCACCTTAGCATTATCAAAATAAAGTCAACATTTTTGACATTTTGATTAACCTTTTTTTTTAAATACAACCTTATTCTGGGAAGAAAATATCATTTTCACCATGCAGTGATTTTTTTTTCAAAATTGTAAAATGAAAAGAGAGCTAAAGCATACAACTCTCTTTCCCCAGTTACGCTGGTCCTCCTGCTGCTGCTTTTACAGAAGGCATAATTAGAGGGATGGAAAAAATTTGAACATAGCAGGAGACTCCAGAGAGATTTCTTGGTGTTCATTGTGACCTGGACAATGATGACTCTAAACACTTGCAGTTTCCCTACTGAAATACCTGGAAAAAGAGCCTAACACTGAGTGCAGAAGGAGATGCAGCTCTCTAAAAGAGTAGCTGGCAGCAGAATTCACTGGATTGTTTGATGGAGAACGTAATTTTCAGTGGCAACACTGAAACTGCTTTTTCATGGCTTCCAAAAGACACCAAATACAATCGTAAAGTAACAGACATGCTTTAATTTCTGTTCCAAGATAAAACTAAAAGCAATTAATGCAAGTTTTTGTCACCTCAATGTAAATGACAGCTCCACAGAATTTTTCCAGATTTTCACTGATACAAATCAAACCAGGATTTTCGTCATTTTACTTGAATAGAATTAAAAGGTGACCTCAAATTACTTCAGTTGCCTAGACATATTCAACACTGAGTGTCATCTCATCCGCAGGACTCAGTAACAAAAGGTTTTTATCAACTCCAGAACTTCACTGTAGCAAGTGTTCCTACCATAAAAAAGGCCAGATTCTGTCCTATTAGCTGTCTGAATAAATGAGACAGATAAAAATCAGGGATAAGGAAATGATATTATCCCCTTTTTTAAAGATCACAGAATGAGGCACACAGCAATTAAGTGTTGCAGCCAAGGTCACATTGTGATTTGCAATCCATAGCACATCTAGGTTTTGAACCCATATTTCAGACTTTACAGCCAAAGCAATATCTTTTTTTTTTTTTTATGAAGCAAAACATTTGTGTTGGGGTTTTTTTTATAGTTACATATAACATGGTAAATGAAATTTTAAAAATTATGTAGCTTAACAATTCTCTGTTTATTTAATTGATCCTGTTTTTTCATTTGCACTGATGCTTTTTTCTTTCTTTCTTTTTTCTTTTTTTTGGGGGAGGGGGGCTTTTTGCTTAGGTATCAAATTGCAATCTTACATAAGACCAAATAAAATAAAATAAAATAAAATTGCTACCTAAATACCATTACCTGAAATTTTGAAACATTAAGACTTCAAAAGGGTTAATTAATTACATTAGCTGTGTCATTATCCTGGCAACATTCTGCCGGAGGGTGTATAGATCTATTCAGCTGCTGAGTTTGAAAGAGCTGTGTCCTTCTCTCACAGAAGAAAATTCATCAGACATTAAAAACATAGTCATTAGCAGAACATATTGTTTTCTCTCCACCAGATTGAAGAACATCAGATGGAATAATCAAAACAAATATTAAATAAATACTTTAAAAAAAAACATGGAACCCAGAATTCATCACAAGTCAGAATAGATTTTTTCCATGATAAATGGAAAGTGCTTAATAATTACTGAATGTGGAGAACCAAACTCTCCAGTCTCACATCTTTGTAGTCAAAAATGGGTGTAAAATGTTCCTGTATTGGAATGGTAAAATGATGCTGTCACTTATAATAGGTGTAAATAACTGCGTAAGATATATCTAGTATAAATATAGAAAAATTGGTAAAATAAAGAAAGGACAACAAAGATGCTTAAAGGTATGAAATGGGTTCCATGTAAAGGGAGATACACTAAAATAAAACACTGCAGCCTGGAAAGACTAATTGTTTTGGGATGTGATGTAAGTCTACAAAATCACGACATTAGTGGAGGAGATGAAGAAAGAACAATTATTCACTATTTCTTGTAATACAAAATCTAGGAGGTGTCAACTAAAGTTATCTAAAGGCGGTCTCAAAATGATTAAAGGAAAGTACTTTTTCACACAGCACATAATTAAACTATGAAACCCATTGCCACAGGATGTTGTGAATGTCATAAGTTTTCATGGGTTCAAAAAGCAATTAGATGCAAACATGGAAGGAAAGCCCTTCATAGAATACGATAGACAAAGAAATAACCCCAGGTCAGGAAATTGCATAGCCACAGATTGCAGGAAGCTGGAAAGCTTAAATGTGGGAACATCAATGTGTATTTTCCTTTTTATGCCCGTTCCCAACAGGCAGTCATTACTGGTCATTGCTGGAGACCAAAAAACTGTCTATATAGTCTGTGGTCTTACTGGATACATCTTCTTTTACAAGCCAGTTGAGAATTAGTCTAAAAATTTTAGCCCTAGAGTAAGAGGAAATATTTTTTAAATTATAAACATATCCTATGTTTTCATGTGGTGCTGTAGATTTAGTACAAAGGTTTGTCCTTTTCTGGGGCACATGATGAGGAACACATCAGACGCCTGTGATCATTTGGGAAGATCTTTCCTGCCAGAAGAACCTCCAACTGCAGCCACCAGAAGTGGTCTTGTTGGAAACTCTTTCTTCTCCACCATCGAGAAAAGCCAAAAATGAGGGTTGCATATCAATAGCGTTATGCACCCATCACTATGTGCTTCTACTAAATGTTTCCTAAACTAAAAAAAATAGATTTTCATTTATGAGATATCAGAGATATAGGAAAAAAACCTTGTTTGGTTGTTTTTTTTTTCTTTTGGGTGTTTTGGTTTGTTTCTTTTTTTTTTTAAATCCTGTTTTGATTTGAGCTGTTCAAAAAGTGCTTGCAGAAATAAGCAGTTACATCCTGATGTTGTTACTGGTTAGGGAAGAGCTTACATGGAGAAGCACTCATAGCCCATGAGAGTACTTCTGATTTCACAGTCTGATGTCAACTACTTTTCCCTGAGCACACACAGGTGCCCAGAGTCAAACAATAATTCTAATAATTTAAAACATTTTCTAACTACACAGGCACAAGGGTAAAGGATTGACTTTCAGGGTTATCTTTCATTCTGGCATAGAGGTACAAACACTGTAGGAACAATAGAAACAGTAGGCAAATAAAAATTTTCAAAGTATATAAGTCAATCAAAACTAAGTAACATTCGTAACATCTACACTGTCCTGATGCGTGGGCCATTCCCTGACAAAGTTCACAGCCCTGGAAACAACTGAAGAAAACCAGAGTGCCTCAAAAAGTGATCACAATTTCTGTAAGAGAACCAAAATGGATGTATTTTCCCAAGTATTATGCAGACTGTCAACTTCAAATGTTGATCCAACAGTTCCCTTGTAATTGGCAGAAATTACACCATAAAAGTTGACCATATGCACACGTTGTTTCTTTTCTTTTTTTGCTGTTGCTATTTAAATGTCTAAATAACAATTCCTAATGTGCCAGTGATGTAAACTGTGCAAGTATAAATAAGAAAACTAGAAAAAACAAGAAAATGATTTTATTAATTACAGGAACAAAATCTTGTGGATTAAAAAAAATGAAACCCAGGAACAACAACAACAACAAAAGCTATTAAAAAGGGAAAATCAATAATTGGTCTCATAAACAGTTAACTTTGGAGTGGTAGTTGCCAAAAAGGAATTTGGCATCAGCTCGTGTAGGGAATGGTGTACAGCAAATAAGCAGAAAACCTTATGAAGCAGATCCATAAACAGGCAGTATTAAATACACTAAGAATATATACATCTCTGTTCTCTTACAGCAGCCTCCACGTGTTTCCAGGCACAAAATTTGAAAAATCCATGCTTACTGATAATGAATTTTTACACAGAGAGCTAACGGGCAAATGGGAATCCTGGCAAAGGGCTCAGACCCGAGACAGGAGACCAAAAATGTTACATCTACCCAGATAGTTTGGACAAAACACCCAGCTTCCCTACAGACTCTGTTAACTCCATGCAATGCCTATACTCCTCAGGATCTGTCAATGAACACCACTGGGTAAGAGTTCGTGTTTTTTCCGCTGTACTAGGCTTTTCAATTCCAAAAAATCTGCGGATGTCTTGTTAGGAACTGGGGAGACTAAGGGCACTTATTAGCACTGACAATGCATTGTAATATTTCTGGAATCTTACTAGATTCTAGAAGAGAAATAGAAAGCAACCATACTTTCAATTTTTGCTGTCTCCTGGTTCATCCTAAAAAACTCTTCTTGTTGGAAAGTTGTTTTCTGATTTATCATGGAAAGTCAAAATCATGACATGGGCTGAAATCTCTGAATCCACTTTAAAATGTCAGTGGGGGAATTTGCTAGTTCATCCCATCACTTCATACTTGAATTATGCAGCCTGAGTTGATTTACAAAGGTCTTTTGGTCACCAACAAACACTCGAGACTCAGTTCAGGTGCCTCACGGAGACACCAAGTGTAATTTGAGATGCCAAAGGTATCCTGAACATCTGCAGGGGCCAGCTAGATCTAACTCGGGCCTTTTGGGAGACCTTCCCACCTCTGGAGCAGCGGTTGGGAGTTGCTGCATATCAAATGGCATTGTAAACTGAACTGAGTGCTTTGAGAGATTTACAGACAGATGCCTAATTCCCCTTGATAGTCAGAAAGGCATCAGGAGCCCAGCTGGCCCGACTTATTTATTTATTTATTATTCCTTTTGTGGGTTTAATACAGTTGCTGACACATAGGTGTTTGGTGCATTTGAGTCGCCCAAGGGTGTCCAGTTTTGCTGTCACCCAGGAATTGCATAGATCACTGTATGCTATGGGTTGTATCTGCCAGCCCCTTGTGGTTGTGGTGGTTCCCAATGCTTTAGACGTTTTTACTGAGACAACTAAGCTGATCTTTACACCAGTCTGCCTGCTTAGAGACACCACTGCTGCTGCACGTCTGACCTACTGAGCCTATCGGTATTTAAGACTGAGGTAATTTTAAAAAAATTGGGATGTACTCCATCACACTTCCATTGAAATTCCTCTGTGTTGCTTCTACCAGCTGCTGTAAGCCTGTGCCAGCCCTTTTGGAGGTGGGTACCTAAAGACAGGCACAAGGGTCACTTAAAGTTTAGAGGTGATCCCATTGCCGAGGGATCTAATTCCACATCTGGGTGTCCCCAAACCCCCAACCCTGAAGTGGAACTTATGCAGCATACAGGTGTTCCCTCCAACAAAGGAGCAATAAATCAGCATTCTCCAAAGCCTCAGTGAATGTTTTATCTACTAAAATATAACATGTGAAATAACACTACCTCCATCTTTTTTAAAGTTTCTAGGTGACTACCAAACTTCTGCCTTCCTAAATTAAAAGTACAGTGTGTTCCATCCCACAGTAGGGATCAATCTGTCCAGTCAGTATTACGGATACCATTACAAGTATACTCAATATGTCTCCTATTTGGAGCTTGCTACCAAAATCCAAAGGGCAGGATTATCTTCATAGATTGAAAATCACCTCTATGCAAAGAGCTAATACATAACATTACACGTGTAAGTATTTCCTTCTAGATATTTTCAAAGACATTGAACTAGTTGTATAGTTTTTGTACCAGATCTCCACACAGGATGAATTGTACTTTTGGTCATGGGCTTGATGGCTGAAAGGTATGACAACAGAAATTTACAAATTATTTACTGTAGTAAATAATGTGGGAATTTAACTGCTACAAGTGGAAAATAAATAATGTGCTCCACATCATAGTACTTTGAGGAGAAAGGGGAGATACTCATGGCTGTGGATCTCATTTTTTTTCCCCTCTCACTGTTTTTTTCTAATAATAATATATTGGGGAAAATGAAATATTAACTAGAAATATTATAGAATGGCTTTCTGTTTCACCAAGGGATGACAGATGAAGTGGAGAGAATACCTGTTGAGTTTACAGAGCAGATTCATCAGCCTCCTGTTTGACCCACAGCCATCATCTTCCCACAAATTAATATTTACCACTTTTAAATGCCTTTGTCTTGGGAGGGATAAGAGGGAAGATGAGGTAAGGCAGGGGGAAAAAAAAAATAAAAGAGAGGTTTTGTGAAGAATTGCAGGGAACATACTACATCATGAGCTAATTACAGCTCGGCCTGTCCGAGTGTCACTCTGCAATGGTGAATTATAGGCGTGAGGCTGCAGCACTTCACTTTCTTACTCATAACTAAATCAGAATCCTTTTAAGTTTTAATTAATCTGCTTAGCTTTAGTTGTGAGGGAGCAGGGGAGTGGGGAAGGAAGGCAGATTAACCCTTCAATCGACAAGCACTTTCACAGTGTCTCCTCTTGGGCTATTTTTTTCTTAAGCACCTGAGGGAGACAGCATTATCAGTCTGACGTGGGGGCCTATTAGGCTGTGATTTTTTTTTTTCCTAATTTGCCAGTGTCTGGCTAGTCGTTTCTATTTCATTATCAAAAACCAATTAATTTTCTGTAAAAGCATCAAATTAATTACAAAATACTATGGAAATATAAAGAATGGAGGAATTTCCCCCTTCTCTCCTCCTACCCTTGCCTCATTATGGGAAACATGTTGGGCCCCTTGGCAGCAAAGCCCTATTAAAGAACTACAGACTGTCTAGCTCCTCATTTAAAATTCTGTTGGTGGTGTCAGGAGGCCCATGTGAAGTCCATTTCCACCCACAGAGATCATTTTCCAATTCCCTAGCACAGAAAAATACAGTCATAAATACATTAGAAGTGAGGCTAGAAGAGACCTCAGGAGGAAACCCAGTCCATGTCCTCTATCTGTTCACCAAAGCTTCCAGGCATTGACACACTACTTCCTTTCCAGGTAATCCATTCTTTTTTGCGATGATCCATTTCATAATTATTTCTCCTATACTCATTGAATACGAGGAACAGTTTTCTTTTTCTTCTTTATATCCGACTTCTAGGTATTTGAAGACTATTATTATGTCTTCATCAATCTTTTCTACAGTCTATTTTGTCCCTCTTCTTTCTATCTTTTCTTTTTTAGTAGCATTCACTATGGCTCTTCTACTCTGGGTGGTTAAAGCAACAATGGTAAGAATGGAATTCATCTCCAGCTTGACTACCTGTAAATATCAACCTATGATTTAGATGCTTAAACATTGGTGTTCAGTGTTATTTGAGATGTCCTATGATGTTCTACCTGTGCTCTAGTTGACCCTAGGTCCTTTGTCATGTCTGTTATGCCAGGGAAAATGTCACATCTAAAATGGCAGTAGAAGTCTATGTTTAGACAAAAGAGATGAGTCACAGGTGTATTTCTGTAGGCATCTACAAGACAACACTCAGCGGAAATCTAATTAGTGCAATTCATTGAGTCTAGAAATAGAGACTCAGTTGACCAAATATTTGCTTAAGGGTAAGCTGCACCACTTTCTGGTCTGCTTTGACTTAGATCTCCACTGACTATAATGGAAGCTCAGATAGCTGGGACTTATGTAGATGCCTACAAGTAGACATAGAGCTCTACGGATCCGTGTCTAGGGTTGACTCCCAACCCACTTCATGTGACTTCTACATACGTAGTAGGGTTGCAAACACTGGGATGTGGGGGAAAGAACACCACGTTTGAGAGATTTTCACTAAATGGAGATTTCAGAAATTGTAATTCTAAAAACTTCATAATCCTTTGCATTTACAATTTCTACAGTAAATACTTGGCAAAGACTGAAATTAAATGCCTGTGGGTTTTCATTGAGGATATTTATGAATGGTGGGTGCATATAGTTCTCTCCAAAGGATTTGTTAAATATGAGCGCAATGTTTCCATTATACCCTCTCAATTCTGTATGTGCTGCAGAGGTGAATTCAGGTAGTGCCGGAGTAGATACAACTACATTTTCTAATTTGGATCCATCTCATATAACCAGTTGTCTGCTAGGCAAACATACCCTTCTGGATTTAGATGCAGATGTGCTTTGCTGGGATAATAATCATTCAGAAATGGTCCAACCCCTGTATGCATGTTTGTATGAGCTTAGGTGGACAGTGTATTTGAGATGTATGGGAGGAGTGATATAAGTGTTTGCGCAATTGTGATCTTCATGACTTATAAAAAAGGTTCACTGTAGTTTAGTTGAACCTACAGTTATATTGACCAAATTGTGTTGGCCTCCTTCCTAAACTCCCTTGGTTTTGTCTCTCTTACGTAATAAATGTACTGTGTTGAATGAAGAATGCTCATTGCCAAAAAAACAGTGCTCTGACCCCAGAACCCACTATCTTAAGGCATCTCAACTTTCCAGTAGTGTAGCAGGCCTATCTCTTTTTATTTTTGCTCTGAATTCTCCTTGTAGACCACAATTTAAGCAACAGGAGTATGTGGAGCCCTAAAGCAAAAACAGCTCCATTTGGCAGCTGATACATTCTCCTTAAGGCTATCTGAGCACAAGTAGCTCAAACACTCAGAGGACTGCAGGAAAAACTGAATGTTGCCTCTGTAAAGACTAAGGTTTTTCAGGCAACACAGGAAGGTTGAAGAGGGGATGAAAAACCCTGGAGAGCTGAGTTTTATGATCCTGCTTCTACCCGAATGATGGTGACCACTAAAAAGGTCACTTCTATGAGCAGCAGTTCTTTTATCCAGTGTGTCTCCCACCCGGACAGCAACAATAACAGCCAATCAAGATTTGCAGGCAAGGCAAGGCAGGAGTCTTGGCCATTTTCTGGCCATTGACAGACTGCTGTTATTCCCATCAATGAGGAAATAATTATGGAATAACTGAATGACATTGTCACTGGTCCTAGTCTGGTCCACATCCTGCTCAACTGACCACTGTCCCTACAGATCCTCATGTTATAGCAGGGCTCAGGAAATCCTCACTGATATCCAAGGTATCTGATAAATGTGGGGAAAACTATATTCATTTTGATTCAACAAGAAATAATAACTTTGGAAGAAGGAAAGCAAACAGAAGGAGGTGAGAGTTGCAACACGCCTATTGCATATTTAGTTTGAGAGAGGAATTTACTACCATGCAGAAGACTTTTGCATCGTCTTTCTCTTCTGGTGAACTGTGGAGTTTCATTTAAGCTACACTCTTTTGTGCAGAGGCCCTGTGTAAACAAGAGCGCATCTAACTGACAAGCTTGTTTGGTGGCAAAAGATTCATCTCGCCTTAATTCATAGACAATAATGTAGATAATAATGTGTGAATTAGCTATATTCTCTCATTTCTAGTCAGTAGGCAGAAATAGATACTTCTAGATATCAGATCCTTTGAAATATTTTAGATGTTTACCAGAAGAAAAGGGAATTAAATCCTTGAAGCATTTTTTCATTATGACTGATCCTAAAAGGAGCCCAAGGTGACTAGGTTACATGTGTATATCAGTCTAGCAGACAGTCAAAGTTATATGAGATGGATCCGTGTTTAAAAATACAATTATTTCTACTCCAGCACTGCCTGAATTCACCTCTGCAGCGGGTACAGAAATGAGAGGGTAATAATCTATTTTTATTCCCGTTCAAAAAATGTTTCAGAAGCTATCAGTTAGTGAGAAATAAGTAACTGGATTTATAAGTATTGATAAAAACAAATTCCTCTCACTTATGACCTAGGGAAGTCTTGAAAATAAGACCCAGTCTTCAATTTCTGCGGCTCCACTCATTCCATTGAGCTGGGCAGATTTATACTAGCTAAAGATTAGGATCAAAATATAAGCCTAACATCTTTAAATGCTTTAATTATTTATCCAAGGCTGTTTTGACTTGCCCTCTGCAGTTGGCTGTGAGTCAGAGGAAGCTTTAAGTAGTATATTAGCAATTATTAGCCAGTTTAAGCTTTCACTGCATATTAGGAATCAAATCAGACTTTCTCATTCTTTTAATTATTTTTTTTAGAGAATGGAACAAAATGTCTAATTTATCTCTGTAAAATAAAAGGCTAAAACAGTGCTTTGGGTAAAAATGTCCCATTTACATGCCTGCCAGAAGTTGGGGAGGAAAAAAAAAAAAGAAAAAGAAGAAGCATGGAGAAGCATTTTCCAACTTCAAAGGACTGCATAAACATTGGTTGATGGTTGCTTCACCATCAGTTGCTCACATTTGATGAGGAAAGTCATAGTCTCTAGGGGGCAGAAAGTCAAAGGCAGCTTTATCAAGACATCAGCTGAACTTTTACCTTCCTTTTTCCTGTCTCCTGAGCTTCTGGGAAAGCTGCTGTACTGTAATGGTCTTCTCAGACTATGATCTGCAAAGATTAATGTACTTAAAAAATGCCAAACATTTAAATCTCAAGGTGCAAAAAAATGCATTCTGCTACAGATGTGGAAGAACTAATTTCAATGTCACCCTCCTTTGACCCAAGTATAAAAGGTTGGTGGCATCTGGTTGGTGGATTCAAAAGCAGCTGAAGCCAATGTCAGCTCATTCCTTTGTGTGCTGTTCGCTACAGAAATCTTGTCCACACTAGCTAGTGGATTGGCTAAGGAGGCTTGAGCGGCCTTTTGACCTTTTGCTAAATGCTCGACTCTGAAATCATAGAATCATAGAATGACAGAATGGTATGGGTTGAAAGGGACCTTAAAGATCATCCAGTTCCAACCCCCCTGCCATGGGCAGGGACACCTACCACTAGACCAGGTTGCTCAAAGCCCCATCCAGCGCTGTTCTTGAACACTTCCAGGGACGGAGTATCCACAGCTTCTCTGGGCAACACTTTCCACTGCCTCACCACCCTCACAGTAAAGAATTTCTTCCTGATATCTAGTCTAAATTTTCCCTCTTTCAGTTTAAAACCATTACCCCTCGTCCTATCGCTCCACTCCCTCGTAAAGAGTCCCTCCCCTTCTCTCCTATAGGCCTCCTTTAGGTACTGGAAGGCTGCTATATGGTCTCCCCAGAGCCTTCTCTTCTCCAGGCCGAACAGACCCAACTCTCTCAGTCTGTCCTCATAGCAGAGGTGCTCCAGCCCTCTGATCATCTTCCTGGCCTCCTCTGGACCTGTTCCAACAGGTCCATGTCTTTCCTGTGCTGAGGACACAGTGCTCCAGGTGGGGTCTCATGAGCGTGGAGTAGATGGGGAAAATCATCTCCCTCAACCTGCTGGTCACGCTTCTTTTGATGCAGTCCAGGCTGCAGTTGGCTTTCTGGCTGTGAGCACACATTGCCAGCTCATGTTGAGCTTCTCATCCAACAACACCCCAAAGTCCTTCTCCTCGGGGCTGTTCTCCATCCATTCTGCGCTCAACCTGTATTTGTGCTTGGGATTGCCAATGTAATGGAAGAGACCAGCATCTTCGGACACAAAGGTTCAGACACAAAAGGGACCTCAGGTGAACATATTTTGTGGAATGTAATTAACACAAAATAAATGCAAATGACTTTGAGCTATTTTGAATGTCTCATTTTTACTTTGTCTACAATGAGTTAGGGAACAGGTTTGTGTCAAGCTTAGAAAGAAAAAAAAAGTGCTCTACCAATATAGATGGAAAATTTGGAAAATTACCAAGACAGCATTTTGGGGGTTAGGAAGAAGGTTGAGACAGATGGTGAAACATTTCCTTTTAGCTACTAAATTACTGTCATTTTGACTTCAGATACTGTCCTAGAGTCACCACACTGAACTGCAAATATCTCAAGTAGTTAAGGTAGGAACTCAGTCACACTCACCTCCACTGAGAACCCCCCTGTACTCTCTTCACCTTCAAAACAGGGTGGTTGGATACTAACACCTTATCAACAGTTGTCGCTAGTGCACACTATCCCATTGAACTTCACCTGTGTGTTACCTGGCAAAGCATTAGTCTAGCTAGCTATTTTAGAGTCTGGACTAGTAGATCCAGAATGTGGAGTGGACACTCTTAAGACTATCAAACTCCACACCTTGGGCCCACTAAGTTTACTAATGTATCCCTAACCACAGGAAAAGAGCCAATTCAGAGCATCTAAGCTCACCTGCTTTCAGTTGCCTGCTAAAATGTTTTTATTCAGGAAATGTTCATACAAGGATTCTGAAGAGATTGACTTGGATCCCTGAGATAAACTTCTTTAGATACCAGTACACAGATAGCTGAGGTCATGAGCGTCTTAGCTTGATCTGTGTTCTCCATAGGCATATTTGAAAGACAAATGATTTTTTTTAATTAGACCAAGAGATGCACAGACAAGAAAAGCAGTGTATTCAGTATTTCAGAAAGTAAATACAAAGAATGATGTATCAATGTTTTGAGGTATACAAATACCACTGATAAGATACAACAAGGTGACTAACAAGAGAAGGTAAAAGCAGGAACACTTTCACCTTCATAGAATCACAGAATCATAGAATCTTCATGGTTGGAAAGGACCTTCGAGATCATCGAGTCCAACTATACACACGCAACCTACAATCTCTGCCACTAGAGCATGCCCTGAAGTGCCAAATCTACACATTTCTTCAATACCTCTAGGGATGGTGACTCAACCACCTCCCTGGGCAGGCTGTCCCACAGCCTGAC
>VWZL01002283.1:0-49706 GCA_013396915.1 Stercorarius parasiticus | reverse complement strand
CAGCAGGTCAGCCCCCAACCTGTCCTGGTGCATGGGGTTATTCCTTCCCAGGTGCAGCATCCTACACTTGCCCTTGTTGAATTTCACAAGGTTTCTCTCCGCCCAACTTTCCAGCTTGTCCCAGTCTCTCTGTATGGCAGCACAGCCTTCTGGTGTGTCAGCCACCCCCCCCAGCTTTGTGTCACCAGCAAACTTGCTGAGGGTGCACTCTATCCCCTCATCCAGGTCGTTGACAAATATATTGAACCGGACTGGACCCAGTACTGACCCCTGAGGAATACCACTTGTCACTGATTTCCAACTAGACTCTGTGCCCCTAATCACGACCCTCTGAGCTCTGTCTTTCAACCAGTTTTCTATCCACCCCACTGTCCATTCATCTAACCCACACTTCCTAAGCTTCCTGATGAGGATGCTGTGGGAGACTGTGTCGAACGCCTTGCTTAAGTCAAGGTAGACACCATCCACTGCCCTCCCCTCATCTATCCATCCAGTCACGCCATCATAGATGGCTATCGGATTAGTCAGACATGATTTCCCCTTGGTGAATCCGTGTTGACTACTTCTGATAGCTTCCTTTTCCTCCACATGCCTTGAGATGATGCCCAGAATGAGCTGTTCCATCATCTTTCCAGGGATGGAGGTGAGGCTGACCGGCCTGTAGTTCCCCGCGTCCTTCTCCTTGCCCTTTTTGAAGACTGGAATTGAAGACTGGAATTTTGAAGATGCTGGCTTTCCTCCAGTCCTCAGGCACCTCGCCTGTTCTCCAGGACCTTTCAAAGATGATGGAGAGCGGCCCGGCAAAGACTTCCGCCAGCTTCCTCAGCACATCTCTCCATCTCTGGAGACATTCCAAACCCGCCTGGATGCGCAACCTGCTCTGGGTGACCCTGCTCTGGCAGGAGGGTTGGACTAGATGATCTCCAGAGGTCCCTTCCAACCCTACCATTCTGTGATTCTGTGACTTTTGGATATCCAATTGACCTAATTGACCTCTCACTTGATCCTCCTCAACGAAGGGGAAGTCCTCCTCTTTTCCTATTACTTTCTCCAAAGTCTGGGACTCCTGAGGGCTGGGCCGAGCAGTAAAGACAGAAGCAAAGAAGGCGTTCAGTAACTCCGCCTTCTCTGCATCCTCCGTCACCATGGCTCCTGCCTCATTCAACAGCAGGCCCACAGCTTCTCTAATTTTCCTTTTGCCTCCAATATACTTGAAGAAGCCCTTCCTGTTCAGTTTGACATCCCTTGCCATTTGCTGTCGCCTGCTGGGAGCGCACAGCTTCCTGCTGATGGAACGGGCTGAGTATAATCCTTGTATGTTTTATATTGGTATTGGGATAAATATTGGTTCTTTAGTGTTATTAATCTTAATTATCTAGTCTTATTCTATTACATCTGCTTACATTTCAACTCTCGGGCTTCCTTGTCTTTTCCCCAGTTCCCCTTCCCGGGTAGGGAGGGGTCATCGGATGATAGAATAATTGTCTAAATGACAATAAATTGTTGTGAGTTCCTCAGTCTGTAACACCACGCTTAACAACAACAACAACTTAACCCATCTGTCCTCCCCGCTTCTGCCCCAGGGACTTGCCTGCTTGACAGTCTCCAGCACAACTGCAGGTGAGCTGACAGAAAAGGCACTCCAGGCTGGGCACTGGGCAGAGCTGGCTGTGACTGCATGGAGGGGGAAATTCAAGTTGTAGGCACACTGGATCACACCAGCCTCCTGGAAGGAACCTGCAACACAAGAACCTCTAGCCAGGGTCTACACAGGCGCAGCTAGATGTGCTCACCCCAAGGCTCACCAGAGCATCCCCCAAGCTGCATGTCCCGACAGGACCCAGCTCTGCCCATCACTCACCCTGGTGAGGCATCACGGCATAGGTGAACTGGTGGTGCGTGATGTCTGCTGTGGCATCAGGAGACTTAGGTGCTCTCAGCCTAAGGCAACAAGATGTAGGTGAGACTGGTGTCTCAGCAGCACCCTCTGTCAGCCCAAGCCTGACATTGTCCCTCTGTCACCCAGCACTGTGACAAGACAACTGCCTCCCCCTGCTACCTCAAGACTGAGCCAACAAACCCTGGACAAGGTGTCTCGGAAGCTAAAATCGACCTTTGAAGGGTGTTTTCCTGTGAAACTTGTGGCTGATGGACTCAAACTGAACTACAGAGTTTCTCTTATCTTCGCATGAATCTGTAACTTTGCCATTTCTTCCCTCTCCTTCAGTCTCCCCTCCTGGGCTATGTTTTAGCCAGCAACAGAAAAATTACTTGGTGCAAATGTGGATCTGATCTCTCGTGAATTATCTATGAACATAACTCATAGCAATTGCATTATCTTAGTCAGTTGTAATTAAGTCAGCTGAAAGTTCTCAGACAACAGCTAGCTGCTAAAACCAGACCATTTCCTTATTAACTACGATCACTTAGGGCCAGGCGTTGCCTTGACTTCCAAGAGACACCTCAGAAGGCAAAGTGACTGCTGCAGCTCCCCCCTCAACCCAACCCTACTCACAGCGAGAGGCTGAGGACATTCCTGTGGGCAGATGCCCCGTATTTGCAGTCATTCAGCAGCGCCACTCCGAAGCAGTGCTCGGAGAGATCCAGCCACTTGTGAACCCACACCTGGAAGAGGTACCAAGGGCCATCTTCACCGTACAGAGCGACTGCCTGGGAGCAAACGCAGCCCCACCAGAGGAGGACCAGACCATTTTTCCTCTCACCTCGAATCGGGCCCAATCCCATGACGTGTTATAGTGCGTTGGCCGCTGCAGGTGTCCAAACTGGATCTCGTAGGTGGCATTTGTGCTCCGGACCTGCACGGGGAACTCCACCTTCAGGAACTTGTGAGCCTCCTTCCACTCAACCTAAATGTTGTAACAGAAGGGCATCATTAGAGGGGAGATTTAGATTAGATATTAGGAAGAAATTCTTTCCTGTGAGGGTGGTGAGGCACTGGAACAGGTTGCCCAGAGAAGCTGTGAATGCCCCATCCCTGGAGGTGTTCAAGGCCAGGTTGGATGGGGCTTGGGGCAACCTGGTCTGGTGGGAGGTGTCCCTGCCCAGGGCAGGGGCATTGGAACTAGATGATCTTTAAGATTCCTTCCAACCCAAACCACTCTATGATGATTCTGTGATCACTGTGAGGGGCTGACAGGCAGAGGCTGCACTCATCCTTCCCCGGTGCACAGCAGCCAGCTCGCACCCAGGCTGGACCAGGTACAATTAAAATCACAGTAGAGTCTCAACACAAGGGAACTGGTGGGTCTCTGCCACCCTTGTCCCTCAGGCTGCCTGCCCCTAAGGCAGAGGAGGACAGGCAGTGGGGGGCTCCAGGGAAGGAAACAGGAGGGGGGACATAATTCAGATGCCATGTTCAGCTCCCCAGTGCCCTGCCTGCACAGCACAGATGTCTGTATTGTGCAGCAGCCGCTGGCCAAACCTGGGTCAGGAAGCGTAGGTACGGACACGTGGCATCCAGGATGATCTCCTGGGTTAAGGTGCTGCTTTTCCCGATCCGCAGAGAGAAGCTCGCGCTTCCCCGCAGGCCCCCAGCCAGGGTGATTTCCAGAGGCTTCAGCAGTGTTGTCACTGGCTTCCTAGAGAAAGGGGTAAAAGCAGAGGCTAGCAGATCCAGGTTCCCAAATCCCCATCCAGCCGCCCACAGAGCAGGCACTCCCTTCTCCAGAGTGAAAGCTCTGTTAGAGATTTTGTTACAGCTAGGACTGACGGGGAGGCAAAAAGCCCAGAGCAAAGACAAAATCAAAGTGCTGCATGCACTGCTCCTCCACCTGGTTTCCAAGTGATAATCCATCACATCCCAGGCATCCCAGTACAGGGGAACATCATCAAAGAGTGCAAACTGGTTGGCATAGCAGCCATCTGGGACTGACTCTCTGGAACAAAGTGGAACAGAGAAACAGCAGTATAAGAACTGGCAGTGGAGAAGGGCATACAGTGAGAAGACGACCTGAGAGAGGTTTAAGGCACCCAGTTCCAGTAATTGGGTGACAGACCTACCTCTCAGAGTCCACCAGCCGAAGCGAGGTCAGACGCCCCATTGTGTCCAGGCAGACTGCAATCACCCCATTCTCCATGGCAATGGAGCCATCCTCCTGGGGGGAAAGGACAGAAACAGATTTCACAGACCCATACCTGCAGGAGTTGAGCATCCCAGTTGCAGATCTAGTGTGTGGACTTGCTGCGTGCTGGATTCTCTACATTTCTCCCCAGTCAAGCTTTGATGCAGGGTACACCGATCTGAAGACAACAGCCATTGTTCTTACCTGTTTCCTCACGGCCACAGGCTGAGCGGGCAGCAACGGCTCCCTCACTATAGCATAGCCCATGCTGGGGACTGTCACCAGAGCTGGAAAGCAAAGAGGTTCTGTTCCGACATCTGCCCCAAACCTAACCCTAAATCACACCGTGCTGCCTTGCTGCTCTCACGTCAGACCTACCGCCTCCTTTCATACCCTCCTCTTCTTTATCCATAGCTCAGGGAGAATCTGAAGTGGGGTAAAGTCCCAAGAAGGGATCTGACAAGTCAGTAAACCCTCCCCAGGGCAGGGAGAGGCGGAGTATTTCTTTGACAGCTGTCTCTGCCCCTGGAACAAATTCTGATACACGAGTTACCCCCCGAATTAGACATACCTAAAGTCTCTGTTCCAGCTGGCCCAGTCCTGGAGATCACCTCAGTCCGCTCCCAGGGCAAGGTGTTCAACACAAGGGTGCTCTCAGCACTCCCTGCCTTGGGCTGCAGCAGGTCCCCACATAAGGACTGCACAGCTTCCTCCTGCAGCTGAGCACCAGCCCTGCGTATCTCTGAGCAATAAAAAGGCCTGAGTTAGATCCAGCCAGGCCATTTCTCACATCTGAGAGAGTTTCTGGCACTCCCGTGCGATGTACACACACTTTAGCTACTTCCAAGATACAATTACTAATTATTATTAATTATTATTATCTATTAGTAAGTAATTAAAGTTTATAATTATTCTTTGTCATTACAAGATTACAATGAGCTATGCCAGCTCAACTGGAAAATCGTGGTGCTATAACAGAGTAAAGCCACCGCAAGTGCCTGTGGGAAGGCAGGAGCAAACCTTTGCTGGGGTCTATCCTGGCATGCCAGCAGCAAGCAGAGAAGTCAGTAATTTGGGATGTTTCTTAACCCCTTGGCTCCCCTGCTAATTCCCTGTTGAGTTAGCGCTATTACAGACACATGCCTGCACAGGTTCAACCCATAGTGCCTGGCAGTCCAGGATTGAAAACCTCTGCAGCCCCACAAGGCAGGACCCAATGTGTGCTCTCACAGACAAGTGCCCTCCTAATCAAACTCCCTGCTCACTGGCGTAGCATTGCAGGGCATCCTCAACCACGAGCTGGATACAGCTGCCTGGCAAAACGTCGTGGAATTGGTTGAGCAGCAATAACCTAGAACAGAGAACAGAAACCAGGTTAGAAAGCAGGGGAGAGCAGCAGATTTGTTCTGGCTTACTAAGCC
Organism: Stercorarius parasiticus; assembly: GCA_013396915.1. Taxonomy (NCBI): domain Eukaryota; kingdom Metazoa; phylum Chordata; class Aves; order Charadriiformes; family Stercorariidae; genus Stercorarius; species Stercorarius parasiticus. The sequence goes on along the minus strand of VWZL01002283.1, from coordinate 44,203 downwards.
CTGTTTGCAAGATGGACAAACTTAACAATTGCTCCTTATCCCCTCATTAACAAACACTTGAGAGAAAAGGATTTTTTCTGTAGCATCCTCTAAATCCCTTTATGTTAGGACTTGTCAACTGTCATCTTAGCAAACCACAACGATGGGGAGTAAGAGCTATTTTTTTTTTATCCCTTGGGGCTACCAGATATATTGTTGCACAAGTTCAGACAAGTCCAAACTCGCAAGGAATACGCTTAGGTCGGAAACAAAGCTTCCAGCCAGCACAGTAATGTGGCTTTGGAGCTATCTTCCAATGGGAGAATCAAGCAAAGCACTGAAACACATTCCAGGTGGAGCCCTGATCAGTTTATGGAAGTGGTTGCGTACACACAGCACTGCAGTACTGAATCTGCAAAGGTCCCTACACCCTAACTGCGCACCACTCTTCCACTCAATCAAGAGGCAGCTCAAACGAAGACAGGTTGTGGTCAGTCAGCCTTCTGGCTCCAGCCGAATGGGGCTGAGAGATAACTGACCATCTCCCACCATCAGCCCAATAACTGCCCATATCAGTGCGGTCCCACTGGTCCAGGCTAATTTTGGTGCACTGATAGTAAGGATTTCTATCCAGGCTCAGGTAGGGACAAGGAGCTATTGGGGATGAGAAGTGGTACCTCAAGAGCACCCAGCTCTCACACTGAAGTCCCCAGCCCTCACCACATCCTCCCCTTGGTGCTGTGAGTGCTTCCGTACACCCTCACCTCCAGAGCCGCTGCAACTGGCTGGCAGGATACCGGAATGTTCCACTCCGTGCCAGAGCCAAGGTGCTGAGTACTTCAACATCGTGGAGTATTCGCTCGCACTCCCGATTCCCCTTCTTTATCTGGTGTCAAAGCAAGGAGAGGAGAAAGATGCTTAGGAAATGGGTAGCTCGGAGCGGATCTCTCACACCAGCAGCAAAAGCCCAGCTCCATTGCAGAAAGGTTGGCTGTTGTAAGTGTCATGAGTTTGCCACTACTGGTGAGTTAAATTTTGCCGCAGATCAAGCTGAAACTCCCAGCACAGGACATAGCTTTCTCTGTCCCTTCCTCCCTTTCTTCTGGCTCTTCATCCAAGCTCTGCAACTATCTGCTGAAGTGAAGGATGTGGCAGCTATTGACCAAGGGAGCCCTGCTGCGTCCAGGTTTCCTTCTCGACCCTTCAAGAAAGTCTGACAATAGATCTGCCTTTTGGAGTCCTGGCTACAAGCTGGCTCCCACTGTTGAGACCTAAAGGGCACTGCCCAAACCCTGGAGCCACCTGAGCAATAGGAAAGAGAACTAGGAATGGCCACCTTCCCTGGGGGCAGGGGAGACCGCTGTCCCCATCCCATGCGTGCAGTCACCTGGGCCTGGGTGGTGTACGTGCCGTTGTGCAGCTCAAGGAAGAGCTCTCCCACCCAGGTGCACAGCTGCGACGACTCCTTCTCCAGGACAGAAAAGAGTCGGTCGGGAGTGGAGATCCGAACTCTGCAGGAGAGACGCACAAACAGCCATGAGCCGGGGAGAAGCCTGTGGCACAGTTAATGGTGCATCCCAACCAGAAAGGCAACAGCCGCAGAACTGAGGCCTTGGAAACCCCAACACAACGACACACAACCTCCTCCTACCCCTCTCCCACTCCACACTGCCTGACATAGGGACAGGGACATTCCCCAGGTAGGGGCTGACCACCAGGCACCGCTGCTGTGCTGGCCGCTCACCCCATGGCTCTACCAAGGGCTCACAAGCAGTCCAAAGCTGCCACACATACCTGTTCTTACAGTCCTTCATGATGGAGAGACTGTCTCCCTGACAATCGTTCCTAGCGCTCTGCTCGCCCCGCTTGCTCCCTGCCTTCCTTCGCACACCCATTCTTTTGGCAGGCTGAAGGCCAGGCCCGGCTCAAAACAAGTGCTCCTGCAAGGGGGGAGGGAGGGAGGTCTCCTCTCACCTTGGCAGCCCGTCTGTGTCACTCATTCTCTTTATTCTGTCCAGCATTTTCTGCGTGGGGCCCCCTCCTCCATCTCCAAAGCCGAAGAGCAGAGCGCTGTGGTTCACACGTCCTTTGTCCTTGTTGTTCTTCACCGTTTTCAGCATCTAGAGGGAATTTTGGACAGCTGCAATCCCCTGGTGCCCAGCCCTAGCTCCACCCAAGAAAGCCAGGTCAGCCCTTGGGGTGCAAAGCCCAGTCCTGCTCCTCTTCCCCAACCCAAACTGCCAAAATCTGGCACAGACACATCTCAGAGGCAGGCAACTGACTGCCAGGCACCAAACAGCCTTTGTCCAGCAACACTGCCAGCTATCCCGCTCCCTTCCCAGGCACTGCCCTCACCTCGGAGCCTCAGATCCAGCCCTGAGGGGCTGGCGCTGCACTTCACACGCAGGTCTGGCAACCTCACTCACCTCCTCCACTTGCCCATGCATCTCATAGGAGTCACCAGGGGGAAAATGGGTCAGGACTCGGGAACCATCAATGCCTTCCCAGAAAAAAGTGTGATGCTGGAGGGGAACCAAAGGAAAGCGTGGTGTCTTGTACAGACCCCCTGTACCACACGGTGCCAAAATGCTGAAGCACAGCCCCATTATTCCCAGGAGTTCCCAAAGAGAATCTCTGGTCACGCTGGTATCAGAAAGAGACAAATTCACCCTTAGCTCAGTGTTTCAAGGCTTCCAAACTCATCTCCCACAAAAACGTGTGCGTGGAGGGCACACTTCAACCACATCAGCACAGAACTCATGCACTAAAAGCCCATGTTTCCTTGCAAGCCCTTTCAAACACACAAAGCCCAGCACCTTTGTCACCAGGGAAGTGCACAGGGGACAGGCACCTCTGAGCCCCCTGAGGATTCAAACTGGGTCTTCACTTTCTGTCCACAGGGTTGCAGGATGCCCTGACAGATCAGTGCAAGAAGACAGTTGCACAAGGATAAGGAATATCACAAGGGCAAGGGACAGCAGAGGAGAGGCTGGATTTGCTGTCTGTTAGACCTACATGCAGGTCACAGCTTCCCATCTGGAAGCAGAAGGAATTTGTAGTCCAGGGACCCATCTGGGATCTCTAACCATGTCCTTCCTCTCCCCTAAAGCCTGACAGGACATTGCTACCACCACAAACTGCCCACGTCTTTGAGCTTCTGGAAAAAAAGCCTGTGTCAGCTGAGTGGAAGGACTGGCTTGACCTGTGGAACCAACAGTTCCAGCCCTGCAGACGGACTCCAGCAACCGCAAGTCCATCCCCTGGCAAGAAGGGAAGCACAGCTCACCGGGAAGGTGTTTACCAGGTTCCAACTGAGCTTCTGCGTGAGGAACCGCCTGATCCCACAGCCATGCATCAGCTGGGGCAGCTGGGCTGAGTATCCAAACGTGTCCGGCAGCCAGAACTAGGAGCAGAGGTGACAGCAGCAGAGAGACACGCATGAGTCACAGTGGCCACACGCCACAGCCTGAGCTCGTGGAAGTTTTCTTGGTAGTCAGGCTCTGAGCCCTTCTTGCAGAGGGAAATGAAGATGTGCTAGACAAGGAGCAATTCTAGAGACCTGCCAGGGACCTACAGGCAATATAACCAAGGCCTGGGCCTGTGCTAACTGCCATGATACATGGGGGATTACGTATTTACTCAGCACAGCTTTAGCTGCAAAAAGCAGGCCAACGTGAGGCACCTGAACACCGCATATGGAAGGCAAACCAGGGAGAAACCCTCACACACAGCAAGAGGTGGAAGGAGACGGTGAGCAAGGAAGGTGTGCTGGAAAAGAGCAAGTACCTCTGAGCAGATCCGGCCAAACTGCTCCTGGAAGAACTGCTGTCCCTGGAGGAACTGCCGCACCATGGACTCCCCACTGGGCAGGTTCCCGTCCTGGGGGGAAAGAACAGGGAGTCCATGCAGCAAGTCAGGTGCCAGGGAAGGGGAGGTCTTGCGAGTGCCCCATTCCCACCGCCATCCTGACCTGGCAGATCACAGAGAGGATCTGAACAGAGCTCCGCAGAGGGCAAAGGGAGGAACAGACCTCAGCCAGTCCAGACTAAAGCTCCTTTCTCAGGGAATGAGACAATTTGGGTGAGGGATGGTATTTTTGCTAGGCTAGACACTGCAGACAGCTACTGTTTTCTGGGCCTGGAGACATCACCAACCAGACAGGCTCAGCAAGGGCTCTGCTCTGCCCCTTTCAGTGTCAGGACTGGTTCCAGAGGGATGGCACAGGGAGGATGCAGTGAGCCAGGCTCACCATGCTTCTCACCATTTCCACCCAGGTGCCTCCAACGGGAATGAACTGCCCCTTCGCCACAAAGTCCTGAATCTGCATGTAGAGTCCGGGATACCAGCTCCGCACCCACTCGAACTGCTGCGCCTGCCAGAGCACACAGATCTGCCTCCACTCCCACCACAGCTCCACACTGATGTCCCTCCCCTCTGTGACTACACAGGATGCTCTCAGTGACCCCCCCATCTCGTTTTGAGTCATGCTGGAGAAGCAACACGAGCAGGAGAGCTCCCCAGAGGAAGATCACTCACCTGGGAGCAGGTGAAGGTGAGCTCTGGATTGCACTCCATCAGACGGACCACTGTGACCCAGCTCCGAGCGCACTTACGGATGGTCTCCTCATACGGCCACAGCCAGGCTACGGGGACACAGTGGTTATTACTCAGCATAAGCTCCTCTGGGAACAGGGCTATGCTGCCTTTCACAGATCAGCGAGGGAAAATGCTAGGGCAAAATGCTGTCCTTTGACTAAGTGTCTGACAGCAACACAGCCTGGGGCCTCCAACTCCCACTTCTCCTGCTGGCTTTCTGTTGAGATTGAAGCCCTTCCAGGGACTGAAAACTGAGGGGTGAAGTCCAGCAGATGGAAGACAGTGGTCTGTAATTCATCCCTCACCGCCAGCGGCATCAGTGCTCCAAATGGCACAGCTAGCCAGACACACATTCCCCTGCCTTTGTGACAGACCAGCTCTATGGCAGCACAGAGGTCCCCTTCCCTTCCTTCGGGGCACAGTACCCAGCGCCTGGAGCCCAACGGCAGCCAGCTCTCCCCTTAGGCAGCGTGCCCTGACCTCCAGGTCAGCAGAGAGGGAACACTGTGCTGCTCTCACCAGAGTCAATGTGGCAGTGACCCATGGCATGGATGGTGTGCTGGCTCTCGCCATTCCTCTGGCTGAAGATCGACGCAGCCAGGTCACGGGCAGCGGGGAAGGTGGAGGGGTCCGTAACATCACACACGTTGATCATCTGGTTGGCTGTGTACAGTGCCTGGAAACTCCTCTGGTTTTCCTCCCCGAGGAGCTGAGGTTGGGAGTGATAACAGCTTGACTCTGAGCTCAGCACATCCTGTGGCTCAGACCAGCTCTCTGTACCAGCTTGGATGCCATCTGCCCAAGGGACAACCTGCTACCTCCTTCCAACATCAGTGGTGACAGGTAAACACCATGTCCCTGCTTCACAGATACAACCTTGTTTCTTTGCTTGTGTGCCTTCTAAAGCCAGGTTACACATACGCCCATCTCAGGGGGCTCTGGTCTAACAGATCCTGCCCTGGAGCAGAAAGTGGGTGAAAAAAACACCTGTGGCTTCTCTCCGTTCAGTTTTCTCCTACTATAGACATTGTCAATTCTGCTAAAGCAGCAGGACCAAACATTTCCTCCTCCAGGGTCTCCTGGTGGGAGGGGACAGGTCATGGAATGGTGGCAGAAAGGGTAAGATGAAGTTGTGGAAGGAGGTGGAAATGATGAGATAAGGGAAGGGAATGAGCTCACAGACCTGGGCCATGTCCAGCAGTATTTCCAGATCCACCAGCAGCTCGTAGACATCCCTGTTGAAGATGACCAGCTCAGCCTTGCTCAGGGTGAATCTTCTGTCAGGGTCTGGAGGGGCAATCATACTGCCCTTGCCAGCCCCAAAGAGACCATTGCAGGCCAGCTCCACGTACAGTGTCAAACTGTGGAGACCAAAAGGAAACCATTAGGAAGCAGATCACAAGGAGCTGGGAGATAACTGGGAAAGTCCATTTCTCTCTCTGTGGTGGGTTCGGCCCAACCTGAAAAACGGACAGCCTCTGAACACTGGACACTTCTCAGAGCACCAGGGCGCAGGCAAGGATGTTTCACCCCGTCCTCCTAGCTTCAAACACCAAGCTGCCCCAGTGGAGGGGGGCTCCGGCGAGGCTCACCACCCACCTGTGGGGCTCTGTCTCTTTCAGGCTGCTTGTCAGGATGTAGCTGGTCTTCTCGCCTTCCTTCGTCAAACCCTGCAGGGGAGGGTGGCACATTTAACACAGATCTTCAGAGGTCCATGATGGGCAGGACAAGACACCCCAAAGCCCAGCTGGATGGAGGAGTCTGGTCCCACGTCTCATGGGATGGAACAACTGGCTCGGAAACTGCTGCTGCCCCAGCAGTAACACAAACCCTGCGGACACACCATAGAGCAGGGCAGGGCTGCAAAAGGTCACCTGAGCCATTCCACCCCTTCAAAGCAGGACTGAAGTTGACCTGTGTGACAAGAGTCTGTCCTACTGTTCTTTACAGCAATGGAGATTCAGATCTCGGGCGCAATGTTTGCCTATCCTTCTTCCAAGACAGACTTGCTAACGTTTACGCAAGGGATTTTCAGCTGCTACCTGTTTGCAGACCAGAATTTTAACTCCTGGCGGGGGGCAACCTCTAGAAAACAGATTCAAACCGACTACTAAGGCTTGCCTTTCTGGGACAAACTTTGGAAATAGCCCATAGACCCTCTGTGGTCCAACAGCACAAACCACGAGAGTAGTCCTCTCTCCCACCCCACGCATCAGACTTTTCAAAAATACTACCCCTCTCTGCACAGCACATTTTTCCCATATTTAAAGACAGCTCTCCTATTGCCTCAGAGACTACAACTTGAGGCTAAAAAACCTCCTCATGTCCTCCTCCTGACTTCCAATTGTTCTTGGTTCACATGCAGACATTACTCTGAGAGTGCATAACAAACAGGAGGGGGTTTCTTCTACTGCCCCACTGCAGAGGGGTAAGGGAGATAACCACTCTGCACATAGCTGAGTGCCTGGCACAGCTGGCACACCCCTGATCCCCACCTCCTTACCTGGACAGGCTGGGCGTCGCACCACACCATGCCCTCCCCATCGCTCTCCCAGATGAAGTGCACTTCCCGCCCTGCCCATGCCAGGGGGATGCTCAGCTCTACCTTAAACCAGCACGTCTCCCACCTGGAAGAGAGCAGGCAGCAACCTCAACTCACCCCAAGGGAAGCCACAATTCCTCAGAGCCTCCATTGAAAAAGCAGAGTGAGGACTGCTTGCAGCCCTTACGGCGGGCTGGTGCCCAGGCTGCAAGGAGGCATGGCAGCCCCAGCAGGTGAGGAAGCTCAGAAGGCAGCACACAAACCCCATCATGCTGGCCTCACACCAGCCTCTTCTGGGACTCCAGAGAAATGGACAGCAGCATCATGTCTTTGACACAGCTAGGTAAAAAACCCAAATCTTCTCCCAGCCCTGAGAAAGCATACAGCTCCCACACAGAAGCAAATATTAGTCACAGCCATGACTACGAACAGGAGCTCTCAGCAGAAAGGATCAGTGAACCTGGCCTTTCACTTTTTTTGGAAACAGACATATCTCAGTCAGTTTCCTCATGGAATCTCCCCAATGGCTTCTAGGCAGACACCTACCTAAAACACTAAGGAAGAGGATTATCATCTCATTTCTTCACTATTGAGAGCTTGTGAGGATTCACACAAACAAGTAGCTCTGAGACGTGAGCTCCAACCCCACTGCGGTCATGGTACCCGTGAAATGTGGTACTTACGTGGGCCCGAAGGAGTCTCCCACTTTAGCTGGTGTGAATTCCTGCCTGACAGCCTCATCGTATGGGATGCGCCGCGGGGTCTGGAAGCAGGAAAGTGATGCCGGTGGACAGCGATCCCCAAAGAGCCTGCAGTCAGAGACGATTATTAAAGCCAGTCCTGCATGGACCAGCCCACAGGGTGTGTGCGGGGTGGTGGTTGGGACCACTCTGCTTCCCCAGCACCCTCATAGCATTAACTGAACAACACAGTAATAATTTGCCCTGTTGAAGGGGCTTGTTGGAGCCACCCCTCTCGAGCAGCGTCCCCCCCCCGGCCCCGAGGGCTATGGGGCAGAGGCGACTGTGCCAGCGACACCCTGAGGCAGAGCTCCGTGCTGGCCCAGGGCGTGCGTGTGCTTTGCTCACTAAGACCCCCGACCGGCAGCCACGCGGGGGTAGGAGGCCCGGGGGCGGCGCGGCCCACCCCCACCTGCTGCCAGCGCCACGGAGAGGTGACGGGAAAGGGAGGGGAAGTGACCCCGCCGCCCACCTGCCCCGCAGGTTGCAGTCAGTGAAGTAGGTCTCGGAAAGGAACTTCTCCACTCGCTCCAGCGCCGTGCGGCGGTGCTTCAGGGCTGCCATGATGGCTGGCGCGGCGGGCTCTGCGCAAGCGTGCGGGGCGGGGCGGCGCTGAGGCGGGTCCGGTGTGGTGGGCCCTGGAGGAGGGGGAGGCTCGCTGCCCGGTATCCCCGCTTCCAGCGGCAGGTACCTGTGGCAAGGCCTCCTCCCGCGGCTCGGGGAAGCTCTCCGGGATGCATCGCGGTGCCGAGGGGCTGTCCCGGGAAAGGGCCGGGTCTGCCTAGCCCCGCCGAGGTGACCTCGGGTGACAGGGCCTCGACCGGGCCCTGAAGGAAGGCCTGGCTCAGTCCTTCCTCCGGCGGGCCTGGAAACGCAGTCCCGAGGATGGTTGTTAACTCTGCCGGCTCACTGCCCTCCCGGCTTCAGGAGGAAAATAAACAGCTTATTACTGCCTCCAGCCAGCACCAAACACTGCACCTTTTAGTAAATTAATGGGAAACCGGAGGCAGAACCCGAGCAGAGGCATCTCGTCTCTCCTTTGGCCTCAGCGACTCGGCACCCACCTCTTGTCCTCCCTACCCCCTTATTCCCCTCAGAAGTGCCTCGAAATTTCATTGTGTATGATCAGGAAGAAAGGAAGAATCTGTACACAATGATTAGCCCTGATATTTTAATGGAAATACTGTACTACAGTCAAGTTTACAACATTTGTATAGAAATCACATGGATTTGTGGGCCGAGGATCACATTACAGAATACAAAAAGCAAGTTCAAATAAAAAGAGAAAAAACCCCAAACCTCTGCTATTGTACAGGCTGGGAGCAGAGCTGGGATGTCAGACAGAGGCAGAGGTCTCCCCACGCGTATCCCGGGGATCCGCGCCAGCCCCCCTTGCGCTCATTGACATGCAGGCACAGACTCCTGGGACAAGACACCCACCAAGTAGCAGCAACTGGTACTTCCAAGCTGGTCAAAAGTCTAAATTACCCCAAGATTTTTCACTTTCAGATAACCTTGAGCATACAACAGGGAAATAAGGGGGAAATAGAGAGTGGAGGAGCGTGCCTGAAACCTTAGAAGTGGAAGAGGACACGCAAGAGCCCCTTCCTGCCCGGTTACAGCAAAGGAGGAAAAGCAAGATGGGTAACTTATTGCTGGCAAACTGTGAGTATTCCCCACTGGGCTCTTCCCTCTTTCCCTCTCTCCATAGGAGGCTCCCATTCAAGATCTGCCTGCTGCACATTGTCTGCCAATGAGTAGTGGCCCCTGGGGGCCTTGCACTTCCACCCCATCTCTCCCAGCTGCAGAAGGGCCAGTGAGGCACGTGTCCCTCTCCACACCTGCTCCCCAGCCTCTCCCGGAGATGACCTACTGTTTTGGAAAAAAAATAAATCCTTGGGAGAGGTTTAAGCAGTGGCAAAGCCCTGCTCATGTCTCCCCAGCTGTCCCTGGTGCCATTTCGGGTGCTTAGGACTGGCAGCATGGGTTTGTGCAAAGGAAAGCTCCCTCCTTTGAGGAGGAGAAACAGTGCAGTTGTGTCTGTTGTGGCTTACGAAGTCCGTGGCAATGACTTTTTTTTTTTTTTTAAAAGCAGAATCTTCCCCCGTGTTTTAAATATCTGCCAGCGCTAAACTTCTATACTTAAAAAAATATATATATCCCATAGGTGGATTTCACTAGCGAAACGCAATGAGACCCGCCCCATCCCCTCACCCTTCTCTTGCACACACACATGCACTGCACACAAACACACACGCAGAGCAGCTCTATCAAATACTGGTTTGGTACTTCAGATGATGTTTTCTCCAATACCGAGAGGGAAAAATACATCAGCACAATCAACCCCAGCTAAGTAGCTCAGCAACACTTCCCAAAAGCGAAGGTCCTTGGAGCTGGAAGACTAGGTGGATAAAAATTACCCACCAGGAAAAGCAAAAACTAAAAAAAAATTAAAATTATATAATACATATTTATATACCTTAACAGGCTGCCTATACCTCAGTTGTGTTAACCACAAAACACACATGCTGCCTTTGCTTTTTCCTCTCAGATTGTGAAGCCAATCATATAAAAATGGTTGGATGCACCATCCCTCCCCTTCCCCACCCCAAAAACTGCATGCTGCACGGTGCCTTTCAGACCAGGAACAGGGCTGTGGGTGAGCGAGTGTCTTCCTCCAGTTAAGAACAAAGACATTATTTTTATTTACAAAAAAAGGAGATAAAAGTTTCCACACAAAAGCACTACAATGGTAACTCCCTTTGGTAAAAAGTGTAATAAATGTCTCTGTCAGTCTGTCTGTCGGTACTAATTCTCAAGCTACCTGGTACTATGGTACACAAGAAGCTAGTACAGTTATGCTAGCACATCAAGCATACTTCGTTTAATAAAAAAAAACCCAAACAATAAAAACAAAACCCAAACCAACAACAAAAAATCCCCCAAAATGGACAATTTGTACATTTATTTACAAAAAAGGAGGGGAACTGTTAAAATCGTGTTGTTCTCTGTTGTGTGTGTACGTACATGTGTGTGAAAAGCTGGTGCATGGCACTAGGAGAGACTAGTAAACAAGCAGGTACAAAAAAAAAATTAAAATAAGCAGTTCCACTGGCACTAGGAAGGACAGACCAATCTGCACGGGGTGAGTCCAGCCTGGGAGGAAGGAGAGGGTGGCGAGAGGAACCCAGGGTCAGCTCCATGAGGTGGCGTGGGGCTGCCCCATGGCCCCGCAGGAGCATCAGGGGAGGAGAATCCAGTCACGACAGGCACCTGGGGATTTAGGGACACATCCAAGAGGTCCAGCGGTGGAGAGCCTCCAGTTTTCTCTTCCCTTGCCGCTTGGGGCCTCTGGGGAGTCAAAGCCTCAACACTGCTGGTGTGTATGAGCTCATAGTGTTTCTCTGGGATGGCTCAGTTCAGAGAAGGGTCCTTCCCGCCCTCCGGGGACACATGCTGAAGTCAAAGGGCCAGTGGCCCGCAGTCTCAGCTGGGATCTGTGTCCCTACAGGGAATCCCGCTGGTGACAGGTTGTACCAGCCACGCACTAGTCAAGTGGCCATGTTATGGAGATACACAGTGAGGGAAGAAAGGCATCTTCCTCCTTTCCTTGATGCGCGCGCGCACACACACACACACACACATCTCCGGGGGAGTTTTACGATGTCTTGAATATCGTGCCATATTTGACGCGGTACTTGTTAATGCTGACAAAGTGCAGTGTCTCTGTGTCACAGGTGGTGGTGCAGGGCACTAAGCCCTCCAGCCCTTCACCCATTAGCCACTTGTTTGTCTCGGCTGCCATTTCGCGGGGCACATGCTCCTTGGTCCATTTGTCCACCCAGGCCTGGAACCGCTGGTGCAGCCGCTTGCTCACTCTTTCATGGGACTACAGAAATAGGAAGAGGTGTTAGCAAAAGGCGTCTTTGGACCCCAAAAATGCAGCTTTACGCAAAGCTTGGCTGCTGGTCAACACAACCAAGGGGATCAGTGACCAGAAGGAGTTTGTAACGCAGACATCATCCCTTGCTAATGGCAGAGGAAAAGCTCTGATAAAGGCCCCTGGGTCTCCTCTCCAAGGCAATTACAGTGGCAAAACAAACTCAGAAATACTACCAAAAAGTTTATGCTCTTTGTTTAATATAGTGGCTGTCAGGCTGGGAACACAGAACATACCCTGCAGGAGGCCGAGAGCTGCATGCCCAGCACAGAGTCCCTTCCGCACTGCCTCCTCCTGCTCCTCCTCAAGCAACTAGGAGCCAAGGTAGAACTCCAGACCAGGCAAACCCCACTCTCCCCAGCCCTCAGGGTCTGCCTCCAGCCTTGCATGGAGGGGCACACTCTCAGGAGAGAGCAAGCTCAACATTACACGTCAGGGGAACCAACTACGGAAAATTAAGAATCAGGTCAGGTCTAAAAGGTCTGAGAACACTGGCTTAACGGAAGCATTGGGAGAGGAAAAACTGCGCACATTTTTGAGTAAGAGCATCTGCTTAAGGAATGTGAAATTAAGGACAGATGGCTGAGAGCCATGGCTTGAAAACCATGACTACAGTCATAATTGAACACATTAAATCTCAAGATTAAAACTTCTGTATTTTATTATTTGTTTTGTTCTCCTCTCAAAGACGGACTGCTGCTCAGTGTTAACTGTTAAATCCAATAGATTTGTAGTTCAGTGTAGCTTCTGCAGCTCCTTCGGTGTGCTTCAGTAACCAAGGGGCTATGCTGCATGCTATGTATTTAACAGTTCAATAATTTCACTTACGTTCAGATTCTCTGTTATAACACTAGCATGTAGTATCCTCTTACGAGGTAACTTTTCCTTGAGGTTTGTGGCAGTTGAATGGGATAGATGGAATTCAATCAAATGCCTCAATATCATCATTTCAAAGAGTCACTACTGAAATAAAACACTCATCTGGTGTGAACACAAGTTTAACAAACTTTACAACTAATGAAATAAACCCATTATTTGTATTTCATCAGCAAGAAACAGATGGTAAGCAGTTGTTCTAGAAGTCTAAATACACAATTAAAACAGAGCCGAGAAGGATGATTTACTAGGGAGGAAGCAGTGCGCACCTCTCTCCCTCACCTCCCAGTGAGTTTCCTCAGTGCTTCACTCAGGAAAGCAAACAATTTAATGAAGTGAATACAACCTCTGCAGCTATAGAAAAGACTACTGCTGGCATAGCCTCTTGGGTTCCTCTGCTTCTAGTTGCTTCAGACAGTAACTTTTGCCTGAATCTAGCAGGTTTCACTTTCTTTCACATTCTAAGCAATGGCATTCTGCTTAACATTGTGTTTTAAATGGATTGTAATAAAATTGTAGTGAAGTATTTCAAACCTCGAGTCTAAATAGCCAAACTATAACTGGAGTTTGCTCTTAAAGCTCCCTGGTTTTCTATATTGGATGGAAATATTCCCATGGGATGAGAAAAGTAACGGAGTGTCAAAGCTTTCAGAGGACAAAAATCAGCTTTCTCCAACTGAACCTTTCTGAATTTGTCTGATCTGGAGTCACAGGCTGTTTTCATCTTGAATAAACCCCAACCTTTACAGCTCAAGAACAGCTGGAGAGCTAACACTTGCTTCCCCGTCTGCATCTCTGCTCCCCTGCCTCCCAACTATCCCCATCACATCCTCCTTCCCTTGCCCCAACAGTTACTTTTGGTACAGAGAACCAAAAGCAAGTTTAAGTAACTTAAAAAAGTCAAATTCCAATGTAAATCAGCAATCATGAGCACTGACTGCTAAATGTGAGATGTCACAGACCATCAGGTCCAGGACTTTCAAGCCCTGGAAAAATACCCATGGGGATTCTTCTGTATGGGTGACCTCACCACTCCCATCCTTGCCACAAAACCCAGCCTTTCTATGGCTGCTGCCACATGTTGACCATGCTCTGCTGGGCGGGAGCAACCTGAGGACTCCCACTCTCTGTGACTGTGGGGACATGATGAGGGGATGGTACCCAGAGGGATCTAGGGGGACAGAAGGCATTTGATGCCCTGCACTCCCAATTCCTCTTTGGGGAAGCCCTGGAAGAGCAGGTACTCTCACATGTCACCCACAAGAACATGCAGAACACAGGTCTCCCTAAAACAGGGAGAATACCACCCATGGGAAGTACCTCCTGGAAGAAGTTGGAGAGCTTATGGTTGACACCACTATCCTACCACAATAAAACTCTGCAGAGAAGGGAGGAGACATGAGAAAACAAGGAGACTTAGAGGTGGAAGAAGAAAAGATTACACCTTAGGAACATTCAAAAAATCTTTAGTGCCTTGGAAGGACAAAACAGCACACCATCCTCCTGGCAACACAAAGACCAATAAATATTACCGATTGGGATCCCTGAGGATGTTTCATCTGTCCCAGGAAACACCAGCTGCCCACCCCAGTCCTTCCGCTCACTCCTACCTGCTGGGCTCGCAGCAGAGCTGTCCTCCTGTACATGTAATCCTCCGATTTGATCACGTACACCATCTTGTAGGAGTTCAGTTTGAATTTACACTCCAGCTTGTCCAGGGTCTCCACGTTCTCCATGGACTTCTTACTGTTTCCCTCCTTCCCTTCCTTCTCCTGCTGCTCCCGACCACGCTGACACTTACGGATCCGTCTCAGATTCCTGCAAACCAGAGAACCCCTCTTGGAACTAGTGCTCACTCTCTGGCACTACTAGGTTGGACATAGCTGGTGGATCTGTGCTGGCTCCTCGAAAGCCTGGCAAACAGCTTGGAGCACAACTGCCTGATGCAGTCATTCAGGCTCAGACCTGTACAACAAATCAGCTCGCTTGGTTTGTCTTATTTCTGAAAATTTTATTCCAACTCCCTGCTCATGCAAAGCCCTGGTGTGGCACCTGCCATTTTCGGGTAGAGGGTTACTGTAAACCAAGCCAGGACTGCCAAAAAACCCAATGTGGCGAGTCACCAGCCCTCACTCTCTCCCCAACCTGTGGACCATGCCATCTCTTAGGATGAAAAGCAGCACAGTACCTCTAAGCCACGCTGCCAGGGTAATGGCTTCTGTCATAGCACTAAAATAACAGGCGAGACTGACCGCCAGCACTGTGACAGATCACAGCTGCTCTGCCCTCTATGGCCAGACACAGCCCACCGTGTAGGGTTCACAGCACAGACCAGCCACTCACCTTGGCAGGAAGACCGGTTTCTGGGCCAGGTGCTCCCGGAGCTCAGGGGAGGTAGAATCGGAGTTGACGTACCGCTCCACATAGTCTGACCAGCGCTGGAAGCGAGCACAGAGCACAGATCAGCCACTGCCTTCCCACCAAACAACATGGGATGGTTAAGGAGGCTAAGCTGGAAGTTCTACAGACAAACACAAGGCTGCTTTTGAAGGCTCTATGCATCTTATCCCCAAAAAGGCAGGTACAATGTTTCTCTATATGGTTTTGAGGGTTTTCTAATTGTCCTGGTTTGAGGTAAAACAGAACCAACTTTCTGTTCAGTAATTTTACTTCTTAGCTAGGCCTCTTCTAACTCTCTGAAATTAACAGCATATCGTGCAGAAAATTGTCCGTTCTCAGAGGGATAAGACCAATGTTTACAGTTCATGCCAAGGAATGAACTCTACTCTGCTCTGGTGAGGCTGCATCTGGAGTACTGTGTCCAGTTCTGGGCTCCCCAGGTCAAGAAGGACAGGGAACTGCTGGGGAGGGGACAGCAAAGGGCTACAAAGGTGATTAGGGGACTAGAACATCTCTCCTATGAAGAAAGGCTGAGGGACTTGGGTCTTTTCAGTCTGGTGAAGAGAAGCCTGAGGAGGCNTCTTGCTTATACTTATTGCTATAACAACCAAGGTCAGCTAATTTTGTTATTTGCCCTGTTGGAGGGTCGGAAATGGAAAAGTGTAGAGGGGTCCCACCTGCAGGAAGAAGCAGACAGGACAGGTGACCCAAAATTGACCAACAGGGGTATTCCATCCCATCTGCCCCATGCTCAGTATAAAAGCTGAGGGATCAAAGGGTCAGCTCTCTTTCTGCAATGGCTGACGTCTGAGGAGGACCCTGTCTGTTCACATCTGCCTTTGATCCCAATCCATGTGTTCCTCCTGACTCCAGATCTGGAATCCAGTTCCCATCCGTCGCTGAGTCCAGTCTGGGACTTCCCCAGTGCCTGACGGTGACGCCATGCTGGGAGCTTAATACAGTTTTGTATATAGTTTATCTATTTCATTATTTTCTTTTTATTTTATTATTAATATTTCATTAAAGTAGTTTAGTTCCTTCTAAACTCCTAAGTCTCTTTATTTCTCTTCCTCCTCTCCTTGTGCGAGACGTGGGGGGAGAGCATCTGTTGCCGGACATTGGCCAATTTGGCTGAAACCACAACACCAATACAAAATAAACCAAGGAGGATTTGCCTACCCACGTCACTGAAAGCTTTGCGGTGTATCCTTGATGTTTCTTTATCTTGTGGCTAACGGACCACAATAACAGTCAACTGGACACCCTCATCCACTGCACCCTTGACCATCACCGTCAGCTCTCTGCACAAGCTGCTCTTACCTCTGCTTCTACAGGGTCATCAGAGTTCTCCTCTTCTGTGTCCAGCAGTTCAATGGTTAACTGAACTTGACCTCTGCTCTGAATGAACATCAGCTATAAAGAAAAGGCAGAAGGGACTTCAGTAAGGGGTCTCAAATAGAAAAAACAACCTCCACTTCTCACTGGGGCAAAGGAAGAATGAAGGAAGCTGGCATAGTTTTAAGGGAAAAAAACTCTGCTTCCCACATGCCTGACAACAAACAGAAAACACTAGCCAAATTGCAGTCTTGAAGGAACAGAAAAATTGTGAAGCTTTCTGAAAGCCTTCCTTTTTGTTGTTGTTTATGGAGTGGTGCGGGTCCTTCTGGAGCCCCCAAAATAAGTTTGAAGGCAAGGGAATAGAAATTACACAGGCAGGCTTTTATCCAAAGTACTTTACGTGCTCAGAAAGGGCCTGACCACTTCCCTCATCTCAGGCGAAAGAAGTATGGATTTGATTAGCACAGTGTACCAGGTTTATTTAGCAATGTATGCAGTCAGCAATGATTTAATGCCCAGTCAGTATTAGCAGATCTTCCCACAGTCAACAAAGGTTGAGACACAAGCAAAATGGGAGAGTTTGAGTTAACAAATTAAGACCAGTGACAGCAAAGCAGTCCATATGATACACCTCAAAGATGTTGTGAAGCACAAGGAATATTCATTGCTGTTCCAGGAAATATATTTCTGCTTGAAACCTCATTTCCAAGGGGCCCTTACAGAAGCATTAACCTACATGCCACAAGCTGAGGACATGCTACCAAAACTTTCAATTTTCAGAGCTACAGAAAGTTCTCAGGGCTCTTGGGTGCCTAAACAAGGCTCCTTTTTTAAAGGACTGGTGCCTCTCCTGTCTTAAAAGGCATCCCCCTCACTGCTTGCTGTTTTTACACCACGTTTCACAGCCCAGCTTTACCTTGAAACAGTTCTCCTCTGACATGAGCTGCTCAGCTTTGCGCTGGTAGGCGGCCTCCAGAAGCGTACGAGAAGACTGGGAAGCGAGAAGACCTCCTGTTGCTCCGTTGTTGTTCTCTGAGAGGTAGAGGTCTGTTACCTGCACGCAGATCTCATCACTCACGATGTGCTGGAGCTGCAAAAAGGAAGAACACGGGGAAAGTGTTCGTCAGGGAGTCTGCTACAGGTCCATCAGCAGAGAACAGAAAGAAACAAAGATGTAACCACGGGTTTGAGTCCAAGCCAAAAAACCCCCAAAAAAGGCTGAAAAAGCATGAGTTTAAAGCTACGTTTTTTCATAGTTTCTTCCAGTTGCAGATGATCTCTGCTGCTATGTAAAAAACACAGTATATCTTTAAAAATATTAGCAAGTGGCAAAGTACAGCTAACTCGGAGAAAACCTATGGGCAGGGAACATCCTCAGCAGCAGGGGAGGAAAGGCTAGAGCACCGTGACATACTATATCTCCTCCACAGCAAGGCGCTGCTGCTGTGTCTGAGCAGAGGTGGGAGAATTAGTATGAAAACCTTATTTTGTACAAGTTTAAAAATCAGAAGTCACTCAACTGTCTTTCAAATTCAGTTCATCTCCGGACTGAAGTATACAGGGCTTCTGAAAAGTAGCACTACCCATCTGGAAGAGGAAAGGCCTTTCAAGCCATTCCACTGCCAGCCCCTTGTGTCTGTTTTTGTTCTTCATGCTACAAAAAGGCACATGAAGAATTTTTCCCTTGGTCACACGTTCTTCCTACCAGCCCAATAAAAGTGCTAGAGTTGAACAGTCAAAATGAGCTACTCAAACAGCCAGATAAGAGACAAAGCTTTTTAGAAAAGGCATGCATGTCTCCTACAACACTGGTGAAAAGGAAAGAAATTATGTGAAAAAAGAATTAAATGGCATTTAAAGGTAAAGCAAGGTTAGCTTGCTTTACCTGAATAGTGATATCCTAAAACCTCTGTAAAACAAAGGGACAACTCTATATGCAGAGAGAGGATATTCTCAGTAATCTAAATACACCTTTTATCGTGTCTCATCACACTAGCATTAGAGCTGCGTTAAAAACACCCAGAATTTACCTGTTTACCCCCGAAATTACCCTTTTAGGCATACAACATTCCCCTCCAATGTGGGTCTGGGCTCTCACTGCAGCAAACATCACGGCTACTTTCTGTACCTCGGACCATCCACCCTCCAGCCTTTACTGGCAGTCACCTGTCGAACAATGCTCTGGATCAGCTTGTCCATGGTAAAGGCAATGTAGGCATGAATGGTGAACATTTCGCGCAAAGAGTCCTCGTACTGCGATGAGTCCATGTTCCCATCCAGGAGATTGCGCACCATGTCCAGGAAGGCTGGGTAATAATCCTCAACATCAATGTCCACTGCAACGAGAGAGAATGGGAGAGATGAACACACCATCCCCAGGAAGGGCTGCTTTGAGTTTTGGTCCTCAGACTGCCCAGTCAAGCTGAAGAGTTACTGGAATAGACTTAAATGTCTTTTACAGACATTTAAATGAGTCCTTTTAAGGCCACAGGTACTTTCATAATCCCTTGGTTTCTAGCTCTAGCCTCCTCCATGGGGCCTTTACTTTTAAAAAAGTTTTTAGTTAAGGAACTCAAGGATACTTTAGATACCAAGTATGAAGTGAAAGCTCTTATGAAATAACTGCTGTATATTACCATTCTGCTATTTGAGCCCCACGTACCCCACACCTTCCCATCTCCTCCCTCAATTCAGTGCTACCCAGCGATGATAAAAGAGAGATACCCCTGTCTTAAAGGGCAACTGATGTAACATGCCTGAAGACGCCAAGTAAGCCCTGTCAACACACTACGAATAGAAGTATGTTTCTTCCCCAGCCTCCCACCAGAAGGCACTCACTAGGCTCCTTCAGTCGCAGCTGGATGGCAGGACTGTCGCTCTTGTCTCGCTTTATGCCCAGCACTTCTCTCTCCCACTCCCTTTCCCGTGTCTCCTCTTCGATCTGCCGCTCGGCCTGGGTGCAGATCCTCAGCAGCCGCAAGCACAGGATCTGATGCAGCCGCATGAATATGTACCAGTTGCTGTTCACGTAGAAGAGATTGTAGACCTCATCCATGCCCCGCAGCTTCTGGGCCGTCGTGTTGTTGAACATCAGCTTGGTTTTAGGAGGACTGCCCCCAACACCGTTGTGCTTTTTTGCAGCCCCAGTAGCTTCATCCACATCCATTTCCTCCTCTTCCTCCTCTTCCACATCTGAGAGTTCACCTCGCTGAGCAAACAGCAGATCTGGAATGAAGTGATACATGATCTGCTTGATTTTGTACTTGTCCTCTTTCTGGATTCCCGTCTGCCGCTTCACATGGTGGATGATGAGAGAGGCAGCGTCTTCCAGGATCTGCTTGTCTTCATAGGCTAGTGATAGGTGTGGGCCTGTGGGGACTCCAGCATTGTCTTCTGAAGCCTGCTCTTGCCTCTATAAGTGAGAAACACAGCACAAAAATTAGTCCCATAACACCTCTCTCCACACAGGACCCTTTCAGAAAGCTCTGCCAGTGACGCAGACCTCCTCTCTCATCAAGTGGTGAGGAACAGAAACTGAAACCGAGCTTGAAAACTACATAAGCTTGAGGGAAGGAAACTACTGGTGACCTTACCTCATCATAGATGCTTTCAATCTCATTGAGGAGACTCTTTGACCTCAGGACCTTGGTATCATTCTGCTTGAAGTTGATGCCCTGGTGGTCCAAGGATTTCAGGTAATACTTTTCATTCTGCTCTCGCCAGACTTTATTAAATCCTCTCTGGGCTTCTCGCCACTCTTCCTCTTTCATTTTTAACCTTGGATCAAGAAAACAAGAGTGAGCTAAGAGGTCTACTCTGAGCATATAAGGAAAACCTAGGCTGATGGTTCCTGGCCAGCGCTGAGAAGAGCTGAACTCCTTATGAAACAGGGATAAGTGAAAGCTATCCCACAGAACGGAGCTTCACAGGAGGGGCACCCTGCACACACTCTTCTGAATAAAACCCCTCTGGGCTTCTCTTGTGTCTAAGTAACACAGCTCAGGAACAAAGTAGCTTCAAGGCTTGTGCTTCCCTCTGCGGCATGCCAGGACAGCTAGAGGGTTAAGCGTCCCTCTAATACCACTGTTGGAAGCAGGGAGAGGGGCTGAAGGGTCGGGAGAGCCATAAGAGCTGTGCCAGCTCTCTCAGAAATCCCCAGAAAGTCATGTAGCTCCAGCTGCTGAAAAGAAGCGGCTTAGTTTGAACGATTAAAAAAGTTATCGCCTTGCAGCAACATGAGCTTCCTGGGAATGGACTCCAGAACCTCAGACTCGGTATCTCAAGCAAAGCAGCCCTGATGCAGCTCAAGACCCATCTCACAAGAGGAGTGTCCCTGCAGCAGGGTGGGGAAACTGTGACCTTGCGGGTATCCTGGGTAAGGCTGCTACCCCCACCTCTCACAGCCCTGAGACATGGGAGTGACAGTCCCACAGAGGTGGGAAGACTATCTCCTCCTTACACATCTCCTCGAGCTGCCCCAAGAAGCTGCAGTATCCCCTTCCTTTTCCTGACCAAGGAAGGGGAGGTTGACAACAGAAACTGGCCTGGGAATCTGAGGGCAACACAGCCACCACAATCTGAGCCCACGGTCACATATAGCTGCGGGATTTGGAAAGGGATCAAATTTAGCCCTGGATCAATCCACACAATACAGTTTCCTCATCTTACACATGATGCTGACACTGGGGAAGAAGTAGGGTTTAAGAGGAGAAAACAAAAGCTCTACATCCCTCCAACTGAGCTGGTTAGGTTTGTTTCAGAAGGGTAATTCCCTCTTTCTGGATAATTATTATGAAATACAGCAACTGACCAGAACATAAAATGCACTTCCTAAATTACAGACTCATGGAGGTCACACCCTTTAGGGGCTGAAATTAGCTACTTTTATATAAATCTGGATCACACATGGTGCGTTATCCTTCGGCAGAGCCCCCGGGGCAGAGTGCTAGAGCAGTCGGTACCTTTTCAGTACAATGGGAACAGCCACAGATGGATTCTTCCGAAGTCCATCAATGATGTCAGCTGCTTTGTCAGCATATATCCTCTGGAGAGCCTTGCGGTGGATCACCTCTGAAGTGCCACCCAGAGTGTTGTCCAGCCGGAATTTGGCCTGCTCCTCGGCAGACAAGCGTGAGAGTTTCTTTTGGATTGCCTCAAGGACGCGGATCGTTGCCAGGTTGGTCTCCAAGACAACATCCAGCTGAAGCGAACAGTGCATTAGTCATTGTTGAATAGATAAAACATGATACTTCACAGAGGCTAACATTTAGGTGACACGAAATAAGAAGCCATGCATGTTTAACAAGATGTTCTCAAGCAGCGGTTTCCATGTTCAGCTGCTCTAAAATAATCCAATTATATTTCATCTGCTACCTAGATAATACCGCGTAAGTATTTAAAGGCTACCAGAAAGATACTGTTAGGAAATTATATTTTCCACCTGGGAACAGAACACAACTGACAGTCACTCTACAAAAGGATGGGCTGAATCTGAGCATATTCAGGTAACTGCCAAGCTAACTTCCATTTCAAGTCAAGACGTCAATCATTTGACATCCTGAACATATCACTTTCCAGATTATAACAGGGGAATGCATGTTCTTGTGCGCTACGTGGGCAGTAAGAACAGAAAAGATGCATCAATTATGTGTTGGCCATTGAACAATTTCATTGGGAGCTGTGTGAATGAAGAGCTATGCACAGAAAGTGAGGGGCAGGGGTGGTAGCTTGGAGCGAGAAGTGGTTATGCAGCCGCTGCTTCTTGCATTAAGATAACACAACCTTTTATGCAAAAAACAGGTGACAGACACACAATAAATACAGATTCTAAGAAGCAGTATTAAAGGTATAATTATATCAAGATCATTAACTGTTCACAGAACCCCAAGCTTTCCAAGACATGAATCAAGGCAAAACAATTTACCTCGAAACGCTCATCCTCGCACCTGTAGATGTGCTCTTCGTATTGTGTCTTCTTGGAGCTCACAAATGTGGAGTCTTCGGACCAGGATGGGAAAGAGACCCAGGTGTCATTCAAAACCTTTCAGGGAGAGAGGAGGAGACAAGAGTCACGGTCAGCCTTCCAAGGGGCTCCACTTGGCTGTCTCTGAGCCCGATCTTCTCTGACGGGAGGATCTAATTCCCTCGGAAGTAGATCCTCCCATCAGAAGGATCCGGAAAAACTGTGTGTCCCTTCCAAAGCGCAGACACCACCTGGCATCCTCAAAAGAACCCCAAACAGCCAGAATCGAAATGTCCAGGCAGCCTGAAAAATTCATAAGCTGGAGCTGGGAGAAAAAAACTGGCAAGCGAAGAGAAAAAGAAAAGTGAAAGGAGCTTTTCCATTACTTCATATTAGTCAACTGCAACCAGCTGGTTCATCATGTGTGTGATTCACCATCGACAGCACTGGGTGGTCATCATGTCAAACACAACCATTAGACAGTACATGGTTTCTACCTCCAAATAAGACTAATTGGGAATATAAATCCATACCCCAGCAACACCTTTCCTGACAAAGCGGCTGAGCACCTGCAGCTTTCACCACCTCCAAAACAGGAAGAGAACATTCAGAAAAACCTCAAAGAGGCCAAAGGCAAAGAAACAGAGATTTTGGCAGGCAATCTTGAAAGTCAGTCCTGGTTTTCATAAACCTGAAGCCTGAACAACTGAGTCATGAGATTCTCACAGGAAGAAAAGTTCATAACTGCATCACACAAGACACTTTTGAGAGATATGTCAGGACTTAGATTAAAATAACCCAAACTTACAATTGTCTCTTGCCCAGGTTGTTTTCACTGTCTTGCCACCACTGCAGCTGAACACTTATCACCACTGCTAACTTTGTGACTCAGTCATCCACATTCATCCTCCTCATGTCTCCAGGAGTACAAGGACACAAAAACCATGATGTTCCCAAACAGCAATCTCCTCACTATTTGTTGCAGGTGCCACTGCTGACTGCAGTTGCCCAGGGAAGGGATTTCTGGGGCTTTCCCCTCCCCCAGTGAACACCCTTAACCAACACGTTAATTAACGGGCATTCAGCTTACTCACCTCCAAAACATCACCTTCAATACCAGTGAAGGAACAGGATCAGCCAGTACCATTCCCACTTTTATCAAAAGGTCATTACAGTACATTAACGACAAAGTACATCTGATGCTGCAGCCCTTTGTCAAGAGACCAGCATTGACCCTTGATCAAGAAGGCTCCCCTGTAGGGAGCCCATTTCCCAAAGCAACGCACCATTCCTCAAGACAAAAGGTTGTCTTAGCTTTTCAGGTAGAAAGAAAGAAGCATGTGAGGAATATGTGGGAGAATCTGTCTACAGAAAACATGATTTTAAGGCTAACATTTTAAGGTTGGACCAGAGACAACTCCGAAAGCAGACTAAGTGGGAATTTGGGCAAAAAGGTAGCAATAACCTTGAATTATGTACTGCCTTGTAAAAGATCCCCAAGATCACATTAAGACATACAGAAAACTAGTTCTGTCACTTCCTACTTCAAGTTTTTAAGTTTGTAATCTTAATGTTCTTTTCACACGTTATACTATGTGAAACATCATACATATCTAATGCTCCTACATTTTACTTAAGTAAACACCACGACTATTTGGTTGTGTTTTTTACCACCTGTTCCCCCCGCAATGCTTTATGCAACCCTTTCACAAGCACCGCTGGAGAAGAGTCGATGCCAACCACCAAAGCTGTGCGGGTACCGCATCTCCCAGCCAGCTTCTGGCATAACCCATTCCTAGACTGATGCCCAGCCCTGTGCAATAGCTTCTGGCCATGATCCAGATGTTTGCAGGAGTGCTGAGCACTTGCTCGCCACGAGGAACACTTCAGGGTGTACTCACCTTGGGCCCCAACACATATATGATCCCGAGCCAGGAGAGTACGCCTGCACACACGTGGGTGCAGGATCAGAGTTAACCAGGCAGCTGCCTGGCCCCAGCTCCATGCCCAGCGCCAGTTTTGGGGCACAGGCAGCAGCACAACCCAGCTGTATGAGACCAGACGTGCCCCGACACCCCCTAGAACCTTTTCAGCATAACGCAGGGATACAAAATAAATTCCCCTTCCTGTTCCACTCCTCCTTGCTGCATCCCTCCGAGAAGGCCAGGAATAACGTTCCTCTGTCACGCAATTCCCAGCCAAGAGCATCTTACCTCTTTACACAGCGGAGTCCGGCCCGTGCACTTGGGTTGCTGGTAGCTCTTGGGTAAGGCTCGATAGCTGGAGCCCAGTCTTTTACAGGAGGCATAGTCTATCTCCATGGCAATTCCCTCGGTAGCCCGTTCCTTTGGATACGTCTCGATGTGAACAGACTCTTTATACCCCAGAAAGTTTTTAAACCAAGTGAACAATTCTGGGAATTTCCTAAAAATAAAATGAATGAAGTGAAAAAAAAACTAGCTAAGTAGAAATCAAACAGCGCTGGGCTGCGATGCTGAGGCTACAATTGATTGATTGCTACAGACAGACTGTGTCCGAGAAGACCCTCTGGATTACCAGTGTGGGGAGAGAGGATCCTCTCTGCTCAATCCCACTTGCACCGAGCCTGATCAAATGGAAAGCAAGTACCTGTTTGTTGATCAGGTGGTGGATTGCTCTCTCAGTGCAACTAAGGTGCTTTAGAATTACTCCTCATATTGCCAGGGATACAGAGAGAAGTACCAATATATCCTCCACATGCCTCCTGCATACAGTGCCCGCGAGAAAACTGACAATCAAGGAAGAGCAGACAAAGCTTTCACTCCAGGGGCAGCACTTGTTGCAGGGTCCCGTCTGCATCTCCCAAACTACCCCAGCAGTGAACGCAGGCCAGATGCCTACTTGTTTGCCAACATTCTTAACCTTAAAACAGAACTTTGCTTTCCAAAAGCAGAAAGAAGAAACTGAAAAGCGCTTTCATAACTACCTGGCAAAACACTTCAGTGCTGAGCAATCGCTTTGACCAGCGCTGACTCCCCCAAATACACACACCAGCACAAACTATGAAGAAGCCTTTGCCTGCAAGGCCCAAGCTCACCTGCTTGCATAGTTTTCTGAAGAATTTATTAGTCTGCAATACTGCACTGTTCAACTCCTCTTAACTCATGCAAAGCTCCAGCAATATGAGGAATTGAACCTGGTACTGAGGCTAATTGTATCACCACTCATTTATTGCTTTTTCATTACATGACAGAAGATAATGTTCAGCTCCAGAGTAAGAAAACTGTATTATACTTTTCCCAATACAGATATTCACCATTATGGCTAAGAGTACAGACAGTAGATGGGAGAAATCCAGATTTTTTTGTCAAATATTTCACCTTTCATAGCTAAACACAGCATCCTGATGGTGCCTGACTAATTCCAGTGGAGCTACGGAGAAAGTGGAAGCTCCCTGGGGCAGTTTCTTTGCACAGTAGCCAGTGTAATGGGGTCCTGAACCCAAATTTATGTTGCTATTGCCTTCTCCCTTGGAACCAAGAATTCAATTAGCAGGAAGAAGGAACATTAATCTTGCTGCCCAAAGTTGATGAGAGGATATCAGTTGGTTTTATCTGATACAGAGTTGTTCTGTACACTACTAGCAATTATGGAAATCATAATTACTATGTAAACTAAGTATTTCTTATTTTTGGCTTCATGACATAATTCAGCTGCTTTTGGGAAATTTTAGTGAGTTTATATCAGCGCTCTTTTTTTATATGACATTTTGTATGTAATTAGACAGTCAGTCTTTTCTCAAATTAAATAATCTGTGATTCTAGAGTAAGAGACTGCACTAACAGGCTGCTAAATAATTCTGTTTGCTTTTCTGAAAAAGGAAGAAACAGAGCAAGCAGTACCAGCACTGCTCTTGAATGCTGACTGCCAAGACACAGCTAGGAATCCCTCTCTCACCTGCTCTCGGATAAGGAATATAAAAGGGCAGTGCCGAAGAGCAGGAAGTTGGAAAAGAAAACTGAAGCAGGGCCTTTATTGTCTCAGATGTACTTTGCGGCCCAAGAAACCACCACCCGTCTCCCACAGTGGTGTTCCTCCTCCTCCGTGCTACGCACCCACACGATATGCATTCCCCTGAATGACCACAAAGGTTAGCGTTTCTTTCCTGGCTTTCCGACTGAAACAGACCAAGCAGATTAAACTTCTCACCTCACGTAAGGAAACGGGCTCCACTTACCCCAGGAATGGAGACACGAGCTGCACGAGCTCAGCCCGGGAGATCACCTCCTGGTTGAAAATAACGAGGCAGCGAAGGAAGTTTTCATACGCTTCTGTGCTACGCAGAGCTTTGCGGACCTTACAGAGAGAGGAAAAGAGGAACACAGTTGCTGTCAGGGTGAGATCAAGCTGTGTATGCTATTGCTGTCCAGGAGCCCTGGATTCAACACTATGCTTCCCACCAATGCACAGAGATTACGCATGGAATAAGAACGCAAATCTTTAAGTGAGTTGAACAGAGGGTAACTTGCCCCGTACACAGCGCCAGACAAACAGATCCTGACGTAAGCCATCTCTGCGCTGGGTATGCCCTGCATTATCAGCACCCAGAGCTGAAGAAAGGAGTTAAAAGTGAAAAATGAAATCCCTCAAAAAAATCCCTAACAGCTGGATTACAAAATGCTGGAATCATGGACAACGTCAGTCGTAACTGCAGCACCACAAACTCACCCAGGCTGCCTTTAAAGACTAGAGAATACTGCAAGCAGGGAGCAGGGACCTGTGCCCTGGGTAACACCACTCCAGCCCTTGCCTGCGTTACAGCTTGGGTTATCACACAGAATGCAGCTTCTGTATCCCTTATCTCGACAGTATGAGGAAACCGAACAACTCATCCCAACACCACTACCTTTCCCACAAGAACAGTAGGCATATATGCATCAGATGGAGATCTATCATCATTAAGATATTCGTCATCACAGTTATAATTCTGCAGCAGGGATTTCTAGGTTTACTCATGTTAACACTTACACATCCTCTGAGCAATAGATTGGTTCCCAGTTACCACTAGCTGGTCTACAGCATGCTGCAAAATGCACCACATCATCAGGGAGCAACAAAGACTTTCATCAACACATGAACATTACTTAAAAGGCTCGTTTATGTTCGCTATATACTCCCCTCTGACCCATAAGGAAATGTATGGACATCTTAGGGAAGACACCAAGGTACTACTTGGAAACATCCCACACATCCTTCGTTTGTTCTGTATGGTAAACCAGCAACAGGTAACAACTGTGCAATTAATTAGATTCATCTCTTAGGGAAAAAAACAAACAAAAAAAATCATCGACATGAATCAGCTGCTTTGTAAACTGAACTCCCACACTGCAGGCAGCTGGTTGCGGATGGGTACAGCAAGCTGTGCCAACGCAGTAAGACACGCCATGCACATCAGCACTTATACAGGCATTTCATAAAGGTGAAAAAAAATTGGAGCGTGCCTTACAGGAAAAGACATTCCCATTCCTGCAAATAAACTGCATCGGCAGTGAGTGAAAAGCTGGAGAGTCACCTCTGGGGAAAAGACACAAATATCCATGTAAAAAAAATCACCAGTCATCTTAAAAAATTCAATGGATCTGACTTAGAGGTCGCACAATACATCTGAGGTCGATCTGACAAATGTTATCAGGGTGATATATACACCACATACTTGACCGTGATAAAAATCCAAATGTATACATGCTAAGAATATAAATCAATGACACAAGATGTCTTTCTCCGAATCTCACTTCTCACCTTCTCAAAGAAGAGAGATTCTGTCCCCACACCATGTTTGCTGGCTTCTGCCAAAGACTGGTCTTTTAAACCAAGCAGCTTCGGTTTCTTCTGTTAACAAAAGAAAGAAAGGCAAGAAAAAAAAGAAAGGGCTGTTCAGCAGACCAAATTGCCATATTTTGATTATCTGTCACACAAGGCTTTTCTCTTCCTGACCGCACCATTTGCTTTCAAATAAAAGAAAGGTGGGTTGTTTTTTTTTTGAAGGAAACTTGCATGAAAGTGTGTGTCACAAGTTAATCTCTTAAAGGTTAATCAGTAGCATAGAACTCCAAATATTTTTAATACACTGTTGCATCCTTTTCTGTAACTAGTTGATTGAAACAGTCACTGCTTGCAGCGTATCTCATTTTTCTAACTAGATTTCAAAATTACCAAAATAAATCTGTTTTTTTCCTATCACTCACCCAGTTGGTTAAGTCTTACACCTCCCTAAAATTAGCATATTTCTTTTTCTCTCTTGCATTCCACTGCAAGAGCCTTCATTTTCCCCATACCATACTCCACACCCTCTGAAAGCTGCCTCCAAAACATGTTTCATTTGAAGGGGAGGAGAAAGTGCAGAAGGGGAAGTATACCACTGGATTTAAATGATACAATTACGCATGCTAATGCTTTTCATGACAAAGCAAGATATACCACCTTCAAAACAAACAGTCGAACTTGCCTCTAATTCACAAACACTAAACCACCTGGCCACGAGACCATTTGTATTATGCTACAAAGCCTCGCTCTCTCAAAACATGCATCATTTGAAAAGGGCAAACTCTGCTAAGAGAATAATCATTCATCATTGTATTATACAGTTTATCATAGTAAAGATGAGCAAACATGATTCCACTGCATCTGCTCCGAGTTCTACTACAACAAAGCTTTCAGGAACACCTTCATCTTTCCCTCAGCTTATCTTCCCACGTGCCTTAGAAACATCACTATGAATTTTGGACAAATTTATTTTGCGACTTTACTGAGACTTTATTCACCAATACAACTCCTCCCAGACATTCTGCAGCATCCTAATAAAGTGGAGAAAACCCTATTTTTTCCAAGCCAGTAAAGTAACTATCACTACCCTTAGGTACAGATAACACCACCAATTTGTGAAAATTGAAGACAAAGCCTTGTGCTTAGAAACAAGGACTTTAAAAGTTTTCTTTAAAGGCAAGCATAAGTTTCTGTGTTCTCAAGCTGCTGCCTGTGCCACAAAAAATTGCACGGACTCGTAAAACACATCCTGCTCTGCCACAGGCTCCTGGGAAAAACAGGGCTGTGGAAGGAGCATCACACGCTCTTACCTTCACCGGAGGGGTTGCTCCAGTTCCCGAGTGCCGTCGGATCTGACAGCCATTCTGGTTGGGTCTTTGCTGTTTGTTGTTGAGCTGTGGCTTCTTCACCGTGCCACCATGATCATTTCTTACCGATTCCACTTTCTCTGCAGTTGTCTTACTTAACAGCTTATTTAGAGACAAACCCATAAGATCATTAGAGCTGAGTTCCACACATCCAGGCAAAAAAATATGCCTGCTCCTCCTAGCTCTAGATGACCAATGTATTTTACTGCAGTTATTGCAGTCTTAGAACAACCCTTTTAGGCAAAGGGATTGTATTTAAAAGACAAGTTATGGCCAGAAAACACAGTCTATCGCTCTGACCCCATTCCCACACTCAGGAAAAGATCACTCCAAAAAAACCCCAAGAAACAAACAGCAAAAGCACATTTTTCTGAACTCTGGCTAGATACCGAAACAGCTTTCCACTAGGTTATTTCAATTCCAACCTATCTCCAAGACAACTCACCACAGAGCTGTTGGCATCGGGCAGGAACTGCCCAAACTCCGAGAGCAGATCCTCCTGGTTCTTGAAGAGGCGAGCCACCTGCGCATACACCTCCTGCTCCGTCAAAGCTGGCGTGTAGTTACCTCCTGCCTCCTTGGCATTACGCTGCTCTTTCTGTCATAGGAAAGAGGAGTAGCATCAGAATAAAGGACGCAGGAACTACTTCAGTGACAAAGGAAAAAAAAACCCTCAATGATATAAAGAATGAAATAGCAAAGGTCTCAGCATCCTAATTAAAGAATCATACTAAGTGCCCAGCTGGCCATGGACTAGTAGGACACTGATCAAGAAAGAGGTTTCTTTACTTTTAACATAGTACTATGCGCATGTTGTCTCTTCCTGATCCATGCTCATGGAAAAACACCAAATGGGACTTTTAAAAAGGCATTTCAGACACTTGCAAGTAAAGATGGTGGACTGAAATGTATTATTTCATGCTGCTACGCCATCTCTTAATTTGCAAGAACTCCGCTTAGCTTGCTGGCCAACGCTAATCCAGCAGGAGACCTGAATGCAAGTCTTGGAAAGGCAGAGTTAGCTCCCATGGCAAAGAAAGAGAAATAACCATACATATACTCCAATCTGCATCGTGAACACTCACCTGATACGTATGGAGGATCTCCAGGAAGGCTTTGTAGATGTCTGGCTGTCCCTGGAATCGATTCTTGATCTTGTTGACATAGTTGATGGCGTGATTAAATTCGACGGGTTGATTGTTCTGCAGGGATGGTGTGGTTCCCAGAGAGATTGTCACAGGCGTATGAGGTTGAACTGGCGGTGAGCGTGGCGATGCATATGGTGGAATCGGGGGAGTTTGCTGGCTGGCGGGAGTATGTGCCTGCAACTGTGATGGCTAAGAAGAAAACAAGCCACGTTAGAAATTAGCAGATTACTTTATGTTTGGAATAGAGGCACTTTTATTCCATTTACGGACCACATCCAGAGGAAATAACCCATCATATAACTGTACCTGATGCCAATGGTGGAACAACATGGATTCAACCGAGATACCTCTGACTTGGAACATCACAACTGGATTAAATCTCCTGCTACCATATCCAGTCAAGCAATTTCTTCCCATTTACTGGCCCTGGACAACTCCTGCTGCACTTCCTTAAAAGACTGACCTTTTTTACCTGCTACTAAACCATTATTCCCTTTACAGTTCTAGGGAATTTTAACAATATGTTTCATAAACTGAACATTTCCTACTGGCTGTCTAAGCAGAAACTGCTGTTAAGAGTCAAAATTAAGAAGTACCATTTCACAGTCAGAGCTAGGTTTTAAAGATTAACAGGAGCACGAGTAGACTAAGGAAAATAAAACCATTATCTAAAGCAAATGAATAGATAAATATTTAGTGGGCCAGTAGAGACTACACTTCCTCAGGAAGACAAAACACCAGGCCCATTCAAGCCATTGTTATTAACAGTTGATTTTCCTTGCTAATTGCTTTTGACTGACATCTGATAAGAGACACATACTGTATCAAAAATTTAACAGACCCAAAATGTATAGGTATGGCTTACTCCAACACTGCAAATTATTTTGCTCCTAGTGAAAAATTCTGGGATGTATAAAGACAACAGCAAGGGAAAACTGGAACTTCTCTCAATATTATGACTAAGAACAAGCAGATAAGGCTCTCAGAGTAATTATTTTGCATAGCCTTAATAGACCCCTAACAGCCACAGGAAAATTTAGCAGCAGTTCTGAGGTGGCGATTTTAAATGCAAATGGAAGTACTCGTTCCTGTCACCTTCCAAACTTTAAAGCATGTAATACGCAGAGTTTTCACTACTCAAAGTGTAGATAATTGTCTTAGGATGGCCTATTACAAGATCCTGCCTTTCCTTACCTGCCTGGTAAGGAAATCTCACCTCAATATGTAGCATGTCCATGTCCCTCAGGTTCGTTTTAAAGTTTCAGCAAAAAAAAGTTCAACTCTTTGCAGGATGATGACATGGGGAGAAAACCACTTAGCCCATAGTGATGAGAAAGAAACTGCTATCTCTTCACTGAAAGCATTGCCTTGAAAACAGCCTTGAAATATGTCATAGGTAAGTTAATTCTGGAATGTCTTAGCTTTGCAGTTTTCAGCTTTGCAAATCTTTTAGCACATTTTTGTTTGCCATTTCTGAACAGGAGGTTGCAAGTCCCACCAGTGTTTGTCTAGAGATCACCTAATTGCCATGTTTTAAATCCTGCTGCTTTCTAACTACATCATGTGTACCCCCACCTTTTCTTTTTCTTTTCCAGTCAATTGTTAGCTAATGGTACAGTTTAGACATTAATCCTTGACTTTGGGGATTCTTTCCATCCCTAAGGCTCTCAAGTCTTTCCACATTTAGAGGCTAAAATACACAACATTTTATGTAGAGTGAGGTCCTTGAATACCTATTATCCTATTCTGTTTCCAATTGCATAACATACAGGACTGTAGCATCTGGATTACATCCTAGAACTGAGTCAAATTCCCTTAGTTATTGGAAGGTCACAGTTTCAGATGCACAAACTGATACCTAAAGACAACATCATGGTCATCTTGCCTGAACTCCTGCACTTTAGATTTTGCCAATAACTCCTGCACCCACTCAGGTGATGGCTGAACTAGACTCTTCTACAAAAAATGTCCAATCTGAAAACAAGACTTCAAGCAACACAGAATCTACCAAATAAGTAATAAAACTCTTCTAAAGGTTTCATTGCCCCAATTATCTGAAACCACACATACACATTCACCACAAGTACATCATCTTTGTCAGGGCCTCTGTTTTATGGGTAATTTCTTGGGACTTCAGTTATTCTGAGACAATATACACAAAAGCAAGCAGTTCAACATGTGCCCAATGCTCTAACTAGGAAGCCCTTCTTGCAAAGTCACATGCATTTCAGGGACCTTTTTCTCAGGGCTGCTGGATCACTTCCCAAGTAACGCATGTACATCTTTCAGTTCCCCACTGAAAGCAACGAGGCTTTTCCAAACCCTTAAGGTGGCTTATTTGAATTATTGTCAAATCAACCAGGATGCATCTGGAAGTTTGAAAACGAGAAACTAACCCAGCAGCAGACGCGCTACACACACAGGTTCACAAATACTATGAAAAAGCAGTGTGGAAGCTCCTTTTTCACCCTCTAGCTCCATACCAGTTTCACCTGGAGGCAGCACGATCTCTGTGTTATCAGTGTATGTCATTCAAAGCCTCTCACCTTACTGATTTTGGCTGGCGGTGGCTGTGGCGCTGGTTGTGCTGGTGTTGGGGTTGATTGCGCTGAAGGCTGCGACTGATGCTGTGCCTGGGGCTGCGGCTGGGGCTGCAAGCCGTGAGTGGGGATCTGGTGAACCTGCCCTGGTGTTGTCACGTTCACCATATCATTCGTCTGCACCTCTATCTTGTAACCAGGTGGCAAGAAGGTGTTGAAACCCATGATCAAGTCTGGGTGGCCCTTGAATAGCTGTGATACACGGCTGATCACTCCTGGAGTGTCAATACTGAAGAAGGAATAAGATCAAAACGTCACGATCCTTTCAGTGGCACACTGAATTCTCCACACAAGCATTTGCCATTAGAATTTTTACTGTATCATCTCTAAGGGACAAAACGAAGCAAAACTGATTCCTATAAATACATTGCTGAACTTAAGAATGATATAAGAATTATTTTACTAGCCCAGACAGCATTTTATATCTATGAGATCTAGTTCCGAGTCTGACCATTATTAATGGTCAGACAACCAGACAAATCAGCTATCAAGGCTGATACTTGTGAACTCTCACTCTAAGCAGAAATTGAACAGAAATGAAGGTACGCATTTAACTTTCAGAAAAGAAAGCACAGAACTGCTTTTATCCTACTGCTAGAGCTGTGTTACTCTGCACATGGAAGGACAAAACTCCCATGCCCACATACACTCTTTCTAACCTGGAAGGAAGAAGCAAAATGCAGCTTATTACCTTTGAGATTTAAATTCTTTCATAATATCCAAGAAGTCATTGTAGACCTGTGGCTGGCTTCCAAACTGCAGCTTCACCTGGTCAAGATAAGACAATGCATCCTCCACCTGGGGACAGAACACACAGGTTTTATTAGCGGAGATGATTTTATTTCACCTCCTATTGTTCTGCAAAACACACATTATTTGAAAACACAGCTGTTAGCCCTGAGCCTGGGCAGGGAATTAAGGAGCAAGAGATCATGAGCCTCGTTAGTGTACTACCAGCACCATTTGAATAAGAGATACTCACTCCCTGCTCCTGGCTCACAAGATAAAACTGCACCAAAAAGAAACAAAAAGGAAAAAAAAGCAACACAGATCAGCAGAATTACTCAAGAGAAAAAAAAACCAACCATACTCCAAATTTACAATCACTGAAGTGCTGCTAGGATAAACAGAACTAGACTGAGTATTTTTCCTGCATTCATATGTGGAAATTATTATGGAAGTCTAAGAATAAGCAGAAAGTGGAAATGACATATTCAGCATAGTAGATGTCTGCCAGGTACCCGCTTGCACTTTTCTCTAAAAGCCAGACATTTCAGTTCAACATATAAGGATTTAAAAAATGGCAACTGTGGGCGGTAAATTGTTTTACACCTCAAATAGCAAGAAGTTTATGAACTGTTCATGTACCAACATCCAATTTGCAGATGTACTGAAAGAACAGCCACAGAAAAAACAAGAGCTCTGGGTCCCTATCACCTCTGACAGCCAAGCCACATGCTCATCTGCTGCAAAAGCTACACACAGGACCTCTCGTTTATCTGAAATTAAGCGACAGCAAAGGCAGAAAGACTATCACTTATTGCCCCAATCTTGCATCGGCAGAAGATTTGCCATCAATGTCACCAGGAGAAAGAACCACACACTAAGTAACCATTTTCAGAGGTCTCTAGAAATGAAGCATCCTACATTCTGCAAAAGGTCCTCTCACCCAACCAGGCAGTGGGTTCCAGTCAAAACTGGAAGAGACTTGCACCGTATTTGGAAGAGACTAAGAAACAGGTGTCAATTTATATATATGTGCCTTCTTGCTAGAGCTAAACCAAATGTAGTCACTTCAATGGGTTATTTTTGGTGTAGTTTTCTCTTTTTTTTAAGGCTTTTACAGCACATAATCTGAGAATAGAGCCTTCCTTACTCCCAAATTACTCCCACACAACCACCCACATAAGCCATGTGTTCAGAAAAGCACTAAATGATTTGGCAATTTAACCCATTCATATGAAAACCCTGATCAATACTTCCTCCTTTTCCTTCCTGCCCCTGATCTTTTCCTAGCAAGTCCATTTTTTATTACAGTATTGAGACAAATACCATAATGAAAGGGGGTAATAAGGGTTACACCAGAAAGAGAAGTCCCTTTCTGCATTCAGTCCTATGAACAGGAGGAGCCTTGCCAAGGCTTTTAGGAGATCACCTGGCTTTGCAGGGAGGTGTCCCCTAAACACCATATAGAAAAAGGGAGCAATGCTTGGCATTACCTTGAGCCTCTGGAACTGCTGCTGTCCCTGCACAGGCACGGCCGGCGGGGTGGGGTGAGCGTGGCTCTGCACCACCTGGCTCCCATGGGGCTGCACCGGTGCAGTGTGGTGGTGACCGCTGTGGACAGCCGCAATGGCTGGCCCATGGCTGCCCGAGCTCTGCGGCACGGCCGACACCTGGCAAGGCAAAG
The DNA here is from genome assembly GCA_013396915.1 of Stercorarius parasiticus. NCBI lineage: Eukaryota > Metazoa > Chordata > Aves > Charadriiformes > Stercorariidae > Stercorarius > Stercorarius parasiticus. The sequence continues at coordinate 8,503 of VWZL01002283.1, read as the reverse complement.
AGGACATCACGTATATGGCTGCAGCTTCACGGCCGCCTCTGCTGGCTGCATGGGACACAGCAAGATCTTCCCAGACCCGGAGACACAAGTGAAATATTAAGGAAGCAGAACACAGTCAGTTTGGACTTAAACCACAGCATGAATGCTGAGATTTACTCAAAAAACGTGTTTTGTTTTCTTTAACAATGGCCCAGAGAGATCTAAAACCAAAAGAAGACAACTCTCATCCTACACTCCAAACAGAGGAGAGTCCTCTCTGCAAACACATTACAAATGCAGGTTCTCTCCAGCCTGCAGAGTCACTGCTTGTCTAGTCACTAACACTAACGTAATGACCTGCAAAAAGAGCATAAAATGGGATTTTCAGTTTGATAAAGGTTCTCTATCTTCTCTAAAAATTAAACCACTTAGTGTCACAAGCAATAACTGGAATGAACGACTCTTAAAGAGCTTCCACACTCTTGAAGTCAAACTGAAGCTCTCTGGCCCCAGCAGACTCAGGGGGAAACTCAGCTTGCAATCTCGCTTAGAAAATCAGGGAAAGGAAGAGAAGGCGTGCACTTTTCAGGCCTCCTTCATACATTAAACCAGAAAAGTTTCAATTTGGAAAAATCCATTAAAAGAGCCTATAAAATTTTTTTTTAAATTACTTTTCATTTCATACAAACTTAGTTTTCCATTTAAGCCTCTTTTAGATGGGATATACTTTTTTAATCCTTCTCGTGAACAAGAAAAGACTTGCTTGCTGGTCCATTCAGGTTCCTTTTAGGAAGGACCGCCAGCATAAACATACCCTCTTCCAGTCCCTGCCTGCAGGCTCTTCAGCTCTGCGGCTGCTACTATCAGCATGAACATCCCTTCTGCAGAAACAAGGAAGAAGTTGCGTGTAAAATTAGGCACTAGACAGGGAGGGCAGCTCACCAGCAGCACAAGCGTGGAAGACGCAACATGACAAAAACATGGCAAAGACAAATAACACAAGAACTGCCTTTCCTTGGGATGTATCTTCAGTGCACTCTTAAAGTACATTTTTTTCTCTCTCCAGCTGACAGCTCCTTGCAAAGGAAGCAAGAGAGGGAAGAGTACCACCTGATGACTCCAGGGTAATGTTTTCTGAAGCATTTCAGTTTTACTGAAAGTCTCCAGTCCAAATGTGGATCCGATCCAGTCTGTTGACCTTAAGATCACTCAAGATACCATACGCCAGTGACAGAGCGACCGTAAGAATAAACTCTTTACTGGTGGGAAAAAAAAGAAAAATGGAGAAAGAGCCCTGCACACACTTGCCTCTAGGATTCAGAGACCATGATCTGAGAGAATCATTAAAAGGATCATGTTCAAAAAAGCACACCACGTGTTCAGGTGGCTCTGAACATGAATGAAGCCAACAGTCCTAAAGCAAGTGCTTAAAATGAGATGTACGATAACCACGTTGTCCAATCTTGGTTTCTCTTTAGGAAACCCTGGTTACTAAAATAAAACCTTGTCTCAAATAGAGAATTCTGTGGTGAATGACGCAGTGCTGGCTGGTCACACAGCAGGACCGCAGCCAAGATGTGGCTAAGGGACGAGGGCACGCACCTGGTAGCTGGGAGTTACGGAGTACTGGATGCCCGTGGCAGACTGCATGGTCTCCGAAACCGCCTCATATACCGGAGGTGCCGGGGCAAGCACACGGTGCTGGTGTTGAAAAGCTTCAGTGCTGCTGGTGATACGCCTCTGCTGCGATGCATACACGGGTGACTCCTGCTCATCCAATCGCCGCTTCATGCTGAACTCATGCTCAGGAAGCACTATAAAACCTGTTAAAAACAGACCAATTAACAAATGCAATTGATTCATCGTTCCCTGCCAGCGCTGTGGACGCAAAGTTCACCAAAAGCTGGTAGGGCAAGTTTCTGGATATCCATTTAGGTTACTGATATCTCGAGATAGGAGAGTGGAATTAAGATTCAGCTCTCTACATGAAACATACAGCTGTGTTTTATCACAAATAATAGAGCCTTATTGTTAGAAATAAAATACTCTGCTTAAAAGTTAATTATTTTTTCAGTCTCACTTAAAGGATGTTGCTAGCATGGGCACCATAAGCACACACAAATGCTGAGCTATGCAAAGGTGACTGAATGTAGTATTTGAACACAACAGACTAGGGGAAGTTGTGTTACCTACACACAGCCTGGAAAAAGTTGCCTACATTTAAAGCAGAACCTCCTGGAGAGTCTGGGCAGGATGACAGCCAGCTCTGAGAGATGCTTTAAAAATGTGGGAGGAAGAGGAAGGAGAAGGCAAAAAGCAGGATGCGTAGTCAGCTTTCGAAATCACTTACAAAGCCCCAAAGTAAAGCGTTCACCATTTAATACACATAAGACTGGTGTAACCTCAGGGAAACCCACAGACTCACTACACCGGCAGTATTTTGGATACCATATGCCACACAGCCGTGGTCCTCCCAGCATCCTGGCCCCGCTCACCAGCACTGAGCTGAAGAGTGCACAGGAGAGCAGAGCTCACAGGCTCCATGGCATCCTGCGTGCCTGCCAGCGAGCACTGATCAGCAGCTCTCCCACTTATGCTCCGGTACTTCGTCTTCTCCAACACGCAGGCATGTTCCTGCCCTACTCCAAGTTGTCTTTATGCAACTTAATTTAACTTCAAATCTGACAGGTCATTTTGACACTGTCCCACTCCTAAAAGTGCCATGAATTCTTTGCTCTGTTTGATTGAACTACTCACCTACTCTTTTCTGCAAGCAAATTCCAGTGCTGTTTTTTTATGCATCAACAGTTATTGCCATCCTTGAGATCTTATCTGCTTTTCATCAAAGCATTAGGCATTTAAAAGCACCAATTTAAGGTGTTTGATGGACAGAGAACAGAGCAAAACCCACCCTCTTCAGCCTCTAATTCACCAGGACCTCTCCAAAGCAAGTCCTTTTCAGTTCCAGTGCAGTTAAACATTGCTAATGTGGACACGCAGATAAACAAGGGAGAATGAAGCTCCCCCAGAATAATGGTACAATAGCCAACTGAGCCAATTCTCATCCACCAAGACAGGACAGCTCTTCACAGCCTAAATCCATCATTAACGAAATAACCCGAAGATCATCAGTGTGTATGAAATACATAAATGGGAACCGGCAGGACAGAGGTTCAGAATAGACCAAGGTGGGCTTGAAAACACAGGCTTTGTGCAATGAAACACTTTTCACCTCCGCATCCCTCTCTACTAGTCTCTACTTTCACTTGGAAAGGCTTGGACACGAAGGAAGATGACTTCATTTCTTTTTGGAGTTGCTTTTCAATTTTAAGCTCTCAGAACAGAGTCCTGTACCAGGTCCCCAAAGCACTGGCAGGTAGAAGACAGCTGGCAGAGGCAGAGGAGGACTCCTCACCCCAAAGAAAGGAGAAAGCTCGCTAACTGGATCTTATTTACAAGTTACAAAGCCAAAGTAGGTCTGACTTACAGCATGCACTCCAAAAGCAGAGGAGCACACTCCAGGAGCTCTTTTTGCTAATGGTGCCTGCATTGGTTGTCTTTTCATTCAGCTGGTCTCTGCTGACAAATAAAGAGCTTGACAGGTTAACTTGGAGCTGCTCCCCTCCAGCACAGCCTGCATTCAGCTTTGGAAAAACATGGAGTTTTATGCTAATAGGGCTGGGACTAAACTGAGCAATGCCGGCAAACCTGGCCACGCACCATCATCCTGCAAACAGAGCTAGCCAGGATTTTGCATGACAATGGCTGATTGCATGAGTAAAGTCTGGGCAAAGCTTTGGTGGCATTTACTTATAACCCGCTCACCAACTCGGACACCCTTCTGCTCTAAACACTGGTCCCCCAGCCAGTCCTTCCACTTTCTTTTGATGTCCCAGGCCGGTTTGCCCCTTACCCTCTCAATGGTGCAACTGCTTTCCTTCCCTACAGGAGCAAGCAAGAGCTGCTGCTTTGCAGTCACCTACATGCAGTATCCCCAAAGCAGGAACATTCTCAAAAAAAAAAATTCACATGCGATTTACTATAAAGAAGAAACAAGTTAGATGGTTCCAGCAGGCTTAACACACTGTTTGCAATAACGGGTGTGTGCGTATATATATCTGTCTATGTATATATGGTGTATATGTGGTGTGGTGGCTGTTAAGTGTTCCAGTCTTGTGTCTCACTTCCCAAAACAACACTCCACACTTGTTGCTTTGGATGGACTAATCAACCTTTAACGTAGAGGCTGTTTGAGGACAGAAGATGGCTGGAAGACTTGTGTGCCCTTATGGGGATTAAAATGCCACCTTAGGCTGACTGAGAAGCCTTTTCCCCACGGAGCCACTGAACAGCTCAGCCCTGTGAGGCCGTGAAAATGGTGGCAGCACCGAGGATACATTACCACATACACACCAGCAGCACGAACATCAGTTTTTGAAGCTCCTAATTCTTGCAGACCGAGTGAGCAATCTTCCAGAAACCCAGCTTGTTGTACGGTCAATATTAAGCTTCTGTTTAGTGAAAATTAAAGCTCCTGTAGGTCTTTCTTCCCTATGAATTCCCCTCACCTCCGCTAACAGAGCTTGAACTCTGCTTCTGCCCAAGCACTGTACCTGCTTTAACTTTAAAATTTCCTATCATAGTCAATATATATATAGTATATATTATAGGCAACAGTCAATAGCATTAGTTAATATCCCTAGGTAACACCTTGCTAAACTCCTTCTTAGGGTCTGCACCCTCCGTGTAAGAGCAGCTCGCAGCAGACCACGACTTAACAAAGATTACTAATTCTCAGGCTTTTTTAATCCTAGTAGAGAGATGACTTCAATACTCTGCTGTACCTAGACAAAAACTAGTGACCTTAACTCTGCATCCACCACCAGCAAAACTCTGCAGAGAGGAGGAAAGCTCCGAGGGGCGAGCAAACCAGCACTAGAGCAGAAACTTGTCTGCATCCTGCAGAAGAAAACACGATAGTGAATGCTCCAAAGGTCCGTTCATTTCCTCACTGAGGTCCTGCTGATCTTGCTGTGGCGTCTCCCAAGGATCCTCTCCATTCAAAAGCTGGAGAGATCTGCTGTCCAGCAAGTCTTACCCCTCCTACCTCCCGCCAGATATGGAAGACAGACTTCTATCAGCTAGCCACCCTCCACCGAGGTGACATTACAAACAGTACAATGCTTATTTTATGTTGTCTTCTCGGAAATATAACACACACCGCTGGCACAACTTGATGGCCTTTTGACTCTAAGATTTAGAAAGCCCCAATTCAAATTGTATCATCTGTAATCTTAATCTGGGGGTGGAGAAAAAAAAAAAGCTCCAAAAATACAGCAAGGACTGCACAAGACTTTCCTTGGTTAAAAGCGTTAACCCAAGGCACACAGGAGAGCTCAGCAATAACTGAACAGACTGAGTCCACAGAGAACTGCATCCCCTTTCCCCAGCACCATTTCTACCCAAACTATCTTTTAACTTCAGCCAGAGTACACTACATTCTGCCTACAGGAGGATGAAAAATACACACTCTTTATTTATTCTTCCAAGGTTTTTAGTGTTCCCACTCACACAGAAAGGACGCCACATAGGAACACATCTCTGATCTTCCCACCCATGCTACCTCCCAGCTCACCAGCTGTGCACAGTGCTACAGGTAGTGTGCATCAGGCAGACAAACCACAAATGCATACAGGATCTTCGGCTGGTAAAACAAGAAAAAAAATTAAAAAAAAGTATGCTGCAACGCCATGAGGATTATGAAATTCTCTTCCCACCAATCTCATCAGAGGATTTCCCCATCCATCTGCTGGCATAAGCCAGTGGGACCGCTAAATGTAAGTGGAGCGCATCCTTTCCCCTCTGGTACCACAGAGAGGAGAGAAGCAGCAGCGCTGACACAGAAAGAGAAGGAACGAAGTGGGGACAAGTCTGGATTCAGCTGACGGAGCGGGGCACGGCTCCCCTCCTGCCTGCTAACCCCTTCACAGGAGAAAGAGAGCCTGGGGACCCTCCTTGTCCCTCACAAAACTGCCTCTCTCGTGGCAGCTCTGCTCCCCAGCTTTCTGCCAAATAAGATGGCAAAAATCTGCATTTTTTTTATTTCAGGTTTTCCAATCAGATAAGCAGGGTCTCTGGCAGTAGAGATCAGCTGTTAAATAGGTGTCAGAATCAAAAGCAAAAAGAAAAAGGCAGATAAAGATTAGGAAGAAAGCAAATCGGGAAGGTCTTTTACCTGGACACCTGTTGGGACCACAATACGCCTGTGGATAAACACCATCTTCAGGAACAAGTTGTGAAAGTGCTGCTCAAGATCATTTTGGTCCATGCAGAGTGAGGACCCTTCTGAAAAAGGGCAGGGAAATCCCATAGCTACAGACAATGCGTTTAACGCATGCGGGGGCTTTCTAAAAGGTTTCCTTTTGAGGGAGAAAGGACTCAAGACTTGGGAGCAGCAAGTATCAGTCTCTGCTACAGCTCCGGACACTGGAGCCATCACGGATATCCTGCGGGACAAGTCTCCCATAGGATTTTGATGCTGTATATCATGGCGCCTGCTAGAATGCAGACGGCTTTGGTTCTGGCAGCACTACTGGCTGTGCACTAACCCAGCGACACGACTTCCAGAACATCACCCAGCTTGTTCAGCACTCGCTGGTATATTTTTTGCAGTGTGCCACACAGCCCAGATCCCTTGCCTGTAACACAGGAATAAGCCTCCAGCCCCACTGCAGAGCGCACATCTGTGACTGGAGAGCCATTCCAAAATGAAATTAGAAGTATTCAAAATAAAACGGTGCTGGGAAAGCATCACACAAAGCTTTCAGAGCAGTTACGAGAGTTTTCTGCAAGGTGACACGGTGACAGCCTGTGGATTACAGGCCAGCAGCCACCACGAGGCAGACGGGGCAGGAGGAAACCTGACTTGTGTCCATCCAGATGGGTCACAAGTGGTAGGAGACTGATCCATGTTTGCTAAAGAAGCACATGGTCTCGGCATTCAACTCCACTGCAAAGAGACACTCCAAACCGAACTTTATACTCAATACAGAAGTTAGCATCATTTTGCTCAGTTTCCCCGAATATCCTTTCTCCGTGCATGGAGAGAATTATCAGAATACTTTTATTTATTTTTTTAATAAAAAAAAAAAAAAAGAAAGATATGAGACCCCACAGGAGTTGAAAAAAAGCAGCATGTCTGCAAAAGCACACTCCTCGCCTACCAGGCTGAAATGACAGCTATTACGGGATTCTCTTTTCTGTTCCAGCTTTAACAGCCATAAAACCTTTCCAACACTGGAGAAGACCAGAACAGCAATCTGGACAGAACACGATTCATAAATCCTGGAAACGTAAATGATCTGCCTGCCAATTCCAAGGCGATGCTCCCAGCTCCAAGACCCACACGTGCCAGGAGTCTGCGCGGAGGGCTCCCCCTGGCAATCCAGACTGGGGAAGCAGGGGGGAGAGCATCCCCCTTCCCCACCCTGCTTCCAAAAGCAGTCTAAATCACATGGAGTTTCCCCAAACTTTAGCAACTTACTGTCATTTTATTGGGCAAACTACCACATTGAAGCTTTTCAAACCAGTTCATGCCAAGACTGTGTGTTTTAACCAGACTGGTGGGTGGGAGGGAGGAGGAAAAGACACTTTGGGGTGAGAAAGTGTGTATTCCTTTTGCAAAGAGCACACTGGCCTGAAAAACTGCTAACTTCACCCGGTAAGGGAAGGAAAGACCCTGTAATGTGGTATTTCCATCCCTGGAGATCCAACATGGGCTGACACTAGGCTGCCAAGGCACTGTGGTGCAATGAAGGAATTTTACAGGTGCTTTAACATCACTATCTTAACTTAAGGTGCCATTTTATTATATAGTATTAATGGCACAATATTTTAGAACAATGTATACCTCTTTGAAACTGTATTTAAAAATAAATTTACACGCTAGGACGGGCAGACTGAAGCGCAGATAGAGCTGTACCAAAATAAGTTGGGCATTTCCCACTTGTTTACTGACCCCAAGCCTTTTAGCACAGCTGACAAAAATAAAAGCAACAAGTTAGAAAAGCATCATGCGGGGTCAGGTCATCCTTAAGCGCGTGAACTATGTTTTGATTCCTCCAAGCTTAAAAACCCACGCAGAGCTTGAGGCGCTGAGATGGCTATTTTAAACAATTTTTTTTTTTTTTTTTTGAGTTTTGTAGCATTTTAGTGGTGCGAATCAACGCCTTTCTCCTGGGATGCACCCCTACCCATCAGCGCACGGCCAGGAAAACATAGAAAAAGGCACAAATACGAGTAGACATCAGGCAGGCTCTTATTTTTAAAACTCTCCGGACCCTCCCGCAATCCCGGGAAAAACCCGAGCTTAGTTTCCATGCATGTAGAGCAGCCTGAAGAATGACAAACCGGAGCTGGAATATCAAGTGCAAAGTCTCCGGCTGGGTTTCCAGGCACGGAGAGGAGAGGAAGAGTCAAAAAGGACTACTAAAAAGGGTTCAAAAAACTTAATCCGGATCCCGTA
>VWZL01002278.1:881-33269 GCA_013396915.1 Stercorarius parasiticus | reverse complement strand
CCTGGACTCTTCTACTGGCAGCATGTGGAGCAGCTCCAGTGCAGCTGCATTGGCACCAAGCCCACTGGAAGGATGTCACCCTAGGATGGTGTAAAGCAGGGAACAAGCTGGCATGTAAAGAAGCATCCACGTCCAGTCTCCCAGACCTACAGGACATGATGAAACAATGCGCTTCTCAACCCAGTCAAAGATACTTCCCTGGGTGTCAGAAACAAAGGCTCATGGAGACAAATAATCTTGATGGCTGTTGAGGAACATGAGGAGATGTACTCAGACAGGTTACAGGTCCAATGCCTGGGCCTATGGAATTGCAGCAAGAGAACACAGTGATCTGACCAGAGGACATGGCCACAGAGGCCACGAGTGCCACCTCTGTGCTCCAGCTGGGTTCCAACTCTGGCTGTGGCCTCATGGGTCGCTGGCCCATGTCCCACGCAGGAATTTGGCAGTGCATGCACTTCTGCTCAGTATCGTGGCCCCAGGAGACCTGCCCTCCCCCGGACATCTGGTTGAAGTCAGTCTTAAGAATCTCAAAACTATTTTTGGTCTCAGATTCAGACTTTTTATTAAACTTATTGTTACAGATCTCAAACCAGCAGAAGCGTTTAGGCAGGCAGACCACTTTTAAGGGCTATGTCTTGTTTAAACCAGCAGCTTTGGGTTGGTTTTTTTTTTTTTTTTTTAAAGTCACAAAACCAATTTCCCATAGGCAAATCTGACTCCTCACCAGCAGGGACAGCCACATGATCTGGGTGCCCTGGAGATGTGAAACACACCTGGATTAATAAATGACACAGGCCTGGGACCAGTCTCTGGCAGAATGGCCACCTGGCATAGAAACCAGCAGCTGCATCCAAGCTATGTACTAGGAATGGTCCCTGGTCCAAGCTGACTCCCAGACCCTGTCTGGGAATTGTTTGATGCTGTGGGAATTGGCTCATGGCGACAGCAGTGCCTGGTACCAACAAACCATACAGTACAGCCAGCCAGATCTCCGTGCCTGAATACATGTCCTCATGCTACTTAATTCGTTAGAAACACAGTCATTATAGCAAGTGGCCCTGGGTTCAGCTGCCCGTTTCTCCCAGCTGATTCATGCAGTCGTTGAAAAGAGGAACAATATTGATCCCGCTGAAGTCTGCCCTACATACACCACCCTGTGTAATACAGGGCTTGTTTAGAAGAAACGGAAAGTCGGAACAACAAGGGGTTTTCTGTCTCTGCTCACAAGAGTCCTCCTTTCTTGTTATCTTGCACACTGCAATAATATCTCAAGGTGGTCCATATTTTGCTATTTTCCACCCTTCATTTTTATTAGCCTGAAGTCAGAGTAAAGGTATTGGCCAGGAACTGAATAAACAGAAATTTCTGGCTTAACTACAGTCATCACGCACAGCCATAAAGGGAAATCAAACTAAGAACAAAAAGATGACCATTGCCAGGATAATGCTTCAGAGTATCACAACAGCTGGATTTCAAATTAGGAGCATGCCTGCAAACACAGGCAGTATCATTTATTTCTGGAAGAATACCATTGAGTCTGAGGTGTCAATACATGCATACACACCACCTTTGGAAACCACTGCTTGCACTTTTTAATCCACATGCAAAACTCTCGAACACAGATCACTAAGCAATTACCCATGTCATTTGCTTTACCCACATCCAGAATTTTTGTCAAAACGGTTATTTATCTACTTCTCCCACATAACACTGTCTACAAAATACTTACCTACATAGTTAATAGTCCTGTCTTTGTGATTAAGAGCTGAATAACAATTACACTTCTTTCTAAAAGAATCTGGTTCTTTAAACTATGTAAAAATGTCTGTTCATGTCAAAAAGCGCATGTGAACACAACCTCAGTTTTAGAGCACAGGAAAGACCATGGAAGACACTGACCGAGGCACACCAACCCATTTGTTCGGTTCATCCAAGCTTCCTGCTGGTCACCTCAGCCTTTGCACACCTCGGGTTGTTCATTCAGGTGTGTTCACACCTCATAAAAAGCAGACAACAATGTTTATTCCTGATTCCTCAAAAAAGAGTTTCTAAGTCATCAGGCTTTTAGAAGGATGAATATAGAATAGAATCACAGAATCATAGGGTTGGAAGGGACCTCTGGAGATCTAGTCCAACCCCCCTGCCAGAGCAGGGTCATCTTAGAGCAGGTTGCACAGGAACGCGTCCAGGCGGGTTTTGAACGTCTCCAGAGAAGGAGACTCCATCACCTCCCTGGGCAGCCTGTTCCAGCGCTCTGCCACCCTCACAGGAAAGAAGTTCCTTCTCATGTTTAGGTGGAACTTCCTATGCTCAAGTTTGTGCCCGTTACCCCTTGTCCTGTCGCTGGGCACCACTGAAAAGAGCCTGGCCCCATCCTCCTGACAGCCACCCTTTAAGTATTTATAAGTGTTGATAAGGTCCCCCCTCAGCCGTCTTTTTTCCAGACTGAAGAGACCCAAATCCCTCAGCCTTTCTTCATAAGAGAGGTGTTCCAGTCCCCTAATCCTCTTTGTAGCCTTTTGCTTGAACCGGGGAGCCCAGAACTGGACACAGTACTCCAGCTGCGGCCTCACCAAGGCAGAGTAGAGGGGGAGGATGACCTCCCTCGACCTGCTGGCCATGCTCTTCTTGATGCACCCCACGATCCACGATGCCATTGGCCTTCTTGGCCACAAGGGCACATTGCTGGCTCATGGTCATCCTGTTGTCCACCAGGACTCCCAGGTCTCTTTCCACAGAGCTGCTCTCCAGCAGGTCAGCCCCCAACCTGTACTGGTGCATGGGGTTATTCCTCCCCACGTGCAGCACCCTACACTTGCCCTTGTTGAATTTCATAAGGTTCCTCTCTGCCCAAATCTCCAACCTGTTTAGATCTCTCTGTATGGCAGCACAACCTTATATACAGCCTATATACAGCATATAAATTTTTTTAAAACGATCAGTACATTCATAACTCCCTTTTCCTACTGCTTTTTCTGATATCTAAGATTGGTTAGCCAAAGTATTTGAGGAAAAGTCAACCATTGGAAACCTAAGGACCATAACCACCAGCATTTATAGCATTCCTTGTTTAACAAAAAAACCTACCTTTGCTTTTAATCTTTCACTCCAAAATTAACTTTGAAACTAAAGTGGCAGCACAAGCTACCATGGGATTTCCTACCTTTCTCTTGTCATTTGCTCCCTCACCACACAAGCAATGATAAAGAGTGTACAGAGAGGAAGATGAAGGGACACGCAACAGAGATCCCAAATGTCCCCCAGAGCAATGTCCACAGCCTGCAGAAACTCTGCCTGCAGCAGGGCTGAGGGCATGTCTCTGCAACAGCCCACCACACTCAACAGGGCGCCTCACCCACCAGTGCTTCACAGCTCAGGCTGCCACAGGACTCCAAGCAACACAGCATGCTCTCCAAAATTTTACATGCTTTTGCTTTTCGGCTACAAATAAATCTAGCAACATCGGGAATCAGAACATGAACTTGAAGGTTCTGTGTTTGTATCGGTCTGAGCTGATGTCCCTGCTGAAGTCCAGCAGGATCACTTCCTAGTTGATATTTTGAAAGCATGATGATGGATTTATGTATTCCCACTCATTTGCTGGCAGTTGCAGAAGTTAGCGAGAAGAGATTTGCTTATGAAGTCTCATTCATTTCCTGAAGGGAAGAGACTGTGTTCTTCTTTGGAGATGGATTAGTACCTATACATTGTGTAACCAGCCATTGCTATGTAATATGCTGTGCCAAGTACAGTGGTCTACCACCCATTGCAGTTGATACTCTTAGGCTAGCTGCTTCTCTTGCTTTCTCCTGCCTGAAGAAATCCAGCGTATGTCGACTCTTAGCTATCAATGGCAGCTAATGCAGTCTCAAAAACTTCTATTACTCCTGACTTCCGATGCAACACAACCTAGAAAACATGAGGTAATATCAGACAGCCTTTTTCTCATCAGACAGCGCTAAAAGCCTCAGCTACTAAGGCAAGGCTCTGATAGACCTGACACACACTTTTGGACTTAATTATAGTTATTCTGACTGAATGGGACATAAAATAGGGCTCAGTGGACAGAATAAAATGTATAATTTCACTTCAGCAAAAAGCATCAACTTTTTAATTCCGGTCATTAAATAACTTTAGTCCAGGCTTAGGGTACAATAAAGCCAAAGGTGTCAATTTTGACTTGATGGATACATTATCTTCTGACCTCCCACCCCCAGCACAATTCACGTTGGGACAGCTTTAGTCCTCTCTTTCCCCGTTAACACCTACCATACCGCTCTATTTTGATCTCTAGCTTTTAGTACAGGCAGAAGCAGGTACTGATGAAGAAAACCATTACCACAGCATACTAAAAACAATCCTTCAGCTCTGGAAGCCAATGCAGGGCTCTTCAGCAAAGGCCCTTCCACCTCGCCTTGAGCTCCTGGCTGGCAGAAAGCAGGCTACACTAAAGCCTGACCAAGGACTCCTGTGCCACAGGAGTTTGAAGCAATGGGACCAAGAAGACAAGAGCAGGCACAAGGGCTGTATGCCTGACATTGGAGAACAGGACAGGCATGAGACTTCCAGTAATGGCAGAAGTGCAATCGGCCTTTGGCAGCAGCTTATTGCTGGTAAAGCTGCTGAAACAGCCAATAAAGTAGAGCCAGCCAAGGCAAGTCCAGCCAAGACACCATGTAGAGGTGTTTCCCCTGACATCAAAACGTTGCAGCTGTCTTTAGTCAACCTTGCATGCAGTAAAAGCTAGGTTGGACCACAGGCTATGTCCTTACCATCAAAGCAGAAGATTTAGAGATCGTGGCCACCTTAGAGATTTTACTTTCATCCTGTGCCATGCACGGGCTACTATAGAACATGAGGCCTTCGCAATGTCTCTTTGAACCACTCATTGGCTGACTCCATAGCCCACATCTGCTCTAGCAAAACACAGAGCTGAGAGGGGGGGTCAGAATTTCCTTGTATCAAACAGGAAAACAGGGACAGAGTAGGGGAATGAGAAGATGCAGCTTAATAACACTAAGTACCAAGAGGAAAATATTTAAAGTGAGGCTAATTCAGCACATAAGCAACTTGAGTGCAAACTAGTTACAAATAAAATCTAAGCCACCATTTCCAGTTTCACAGCACTGAGATTCCTGAAGTTTCCAACACATATGAAGGGGGCAAAATACTTAATGAGGACTTGTCTCTTAAGAGAGATAAGAGGCTATTGTTTTAAATGAAAAGTCAATCCCTTCCAGATCTTTGTGTAATAAACTGGCCACAAAACACACATACAGCCAAATATCTTACACAATATTGAGTTCAACACTATATTCAGCCAACATCTTTAAGGGAAGAAAACTCAGTGTATACGTTCTTGGAGAAGCATCCAAATCAGAGGAGACATTTATAAGATAAGCTTTGCTGTTCTGCTTCAGAAAACCTAAATGGCAACAAGAAAGAAAGCAACAGAACAGACGAATTTTCAGTGCTCTCCTGGTTCATCTCATCTTGCATCACAATAAACCTACTGGATTTCCTCTTTCAGTCACTGCCTATATATTTTTATTCCAAGCCGTGGATAGTGTGGAAGTAGGAGACTGTTGATACCTATACATCTAAATCTTGAAACTATTGTACTAGGAGGATATGTACCACTTATCTGAACCAACAGCAAAACCCTCTCTCATCTCCCATTGTCTAGCATGCATTAGCTTGCATAAATGTAATTACGTTTTTGCTATACCTTATTACCTTTTAAGCTAAAGTAAAAAGCTTTAGCACCAACTCATTAGACCTTACTAGAGCTTTAAAAAAAAAAAAAAAAGCTGTTTACTTTAAGACCCTAAAGTACTCCACAAGGCAGATGCACCACCTGCTTAAGAATACAATTAAGCCTTTATTTGTTATTTTGAATGAATTTGAAGCTGAAGGAAAATTTATCAAATTTGCACTCACTGCTGGAGGTGCAAAATCTCATTATCTGTCATGTTTTAAACATAAGCAAGGATCTTCTCTCCATATCCCTTCAAGGCAGGGCACTGTATTTGCTCTATCACCTGAATCCAGATAATTCTAATCCAGATAATTCAACCTAGTGGCAAAATAGGCCAATTCACATTAGGACAGATTTTTCTTAGATTTCTCTCCATGGGACTCAACTCCTATTGAAACTGCTATTACAGAGTTGTAAAGGTCAAAAGCATTGCCTCCTGGGTCTGATCGATCACTACTGTTATTTCAAAAACCTGCTAAGAACATTGATCTTTTACCTCACAGTAAGAGGGAACAGTACAGGATTTGGAGAAAAAAAGACAACTTTAGATCAAACTTCTCAGTAAACTTGGCAGCAGAACAGCAGTGCTCTTCTACCCAGAACTGTGCTTTGGCATTGCCTTCGATTTGGTGCTCAAAACCTTAAGAGTTCCCTGAAAAACTTAATTTAAGTGGTGAATACACATGGTATGACAAGCAAAGCCCATATGTTCGAAGTCTGGCCAAGGTTAGTTACACAACACTATTTCCTGCAGCCTGACTAGGAAAAAAATTAAAACACCACTTTTTTTAACCCAAGCTCCACAATTGTTCTCCCTTTTATGAGGATGAAGGCTACATTTTGTCTATCTAAAATCTCAGTACAGTCTAATTTGCAAAATTTTGTAGTTGCTTTCTGATGGCCAAATATCCATTTTGACCATTATTTATGCAC
Source organism: Stercorarius parasiticus (assembly GCA_013396915.1). NCBI lineage: Eukaryota > Metazoa > Chordata > Aves > Charadriiformes > Stercorariidae > Stercorarius > Stercorarius parasiticus. The sequence continues at coordinate 26,575 of VWZL01002278.1, read as the reverse complement.
AGTTTCAAGCCATCAGGCAGACAGACTGTGACATATGAAGAACCCTGAGAGATGCATATGGTTTCATGATTATGTAAAGCTCCATCCCTGGAGGGCTGCCTTGTAAACTTGCCCTCTCCTGCTTCTCCTTTCACAAAATTGTCCTTTTTCTTCTCCAGGCTTGTTCCAGCCACTCATCCAACCTGCTTGCTGGGGTATTTGCTGTTCCTGTGCAGATGTTTGTTTTATAGTTTCCCCATTTACTGCATTTCATACTTCACCTCACAAAAGTATAAAGAAGGAAGTTTTATTTTCTCTTTCCTAAGATGACCCACGCAGGACAAGGCTCTGCTGAACAGGATGCATCCCGCTGTCCGTGGCTATTCTCAGCACCCCACGGCCACTGCTCCCGTCCCTTCCCATGGTGCCCCATCCCAGCCTGCTGCATCCTGCGGCACCACGGCTGCATCCATCACTCCCTCACACCATATGCAGAAAGGAAACAGCTGTGGTTTTTCTTGCTCCTTTCTTTGCAACAGACTATGCTAGGGACTACTGCAATTCTCATCGAATCTCTGGGCAAATACACATAGATACTGGCAGAGTTTTTATATAAAATGAATCATATTTGACAGGTGTGTGATAGAAGCACCATGGGCAAGGCAATTAAACATGGTTTCTAGGGGGCTTTAATGCAAATGGCCTTCCAATGTCTTGAGAGGTTACAGGGCACAAGAACACAGTGATGTACATACGAAACTTGTGCAAAAGCCAGTTGCTCTCCTTAGGGCATTGCATGACATTTATGAAGCTTTTAGAGCTCCTGAGCAGAGGAGCAGTAGTGTGCCTGCATTACGCCTTCCCATTTTCTCCTTCCCGTTTGTTCTCTTAAGGCTGTTACAAACAACATTTTACAAAACTTGCGCCACTTTCCAGCAGTTCTCTTGCATGTGTTATCACATAGCTGAAAGATGTTGCTGGGAAACCTGTGCACAGGTCACTGTCGGCAGATACCATGCAGGAACCGGTGCAGCTGGAGAAAGGGAGAGTCTGCCTCAGTAACCAAAATCCTACAAGGTAGGTCAAACAAGCTACTGACAAATTTCTGTTGTGCTACAACCTCACCTGCTGTTTGAGACCTTCGGTCCACTAAGTGACCCTCAATGAAAAGCCAGCCTTACTGAACTATCCTGGTAGCTTCAAAACTATTGCCGTACCTTTATTTTAAGGTATTGCAGACATTTAATCCTGTAGCATTACTGCCTCCTCTAGTCATCCTTCGCTTTAGGAGAAAGCTCAACAATTTTCCTGCAGCTGTACATTTTTACTTATATGCTGTCTCTGTACTGTGCATAATCCATAATCAGCATTTGTTTTCCTTCCAGGGGCACAGGGCACACACAGAGGTGGCATTGTGCAGTCTCCTCTCAGCGAGGAGCGTTGTTCAGCTGCAGAACTGGAGAGGCTGCAGGGGAAGGTCACCAAGCCTGACAGATACAAGACATGCTGATGAGAGATCCAGTCTCTGTGTAAGCAGATGCCAGTGAAATTAAGACGGGGTCAGGGAAGACAAGACGAAAAACAAGAACTGGTTAATATGGGAGGCAGATGCACCATCCTGAAACTTGCTGCAACTCAAGAGCATTGTTCAGCAACGGGCAGAAAAAGAGGCTGCCATAAGGCAAATGGAAGATGTATTAAGTAGCTCTTATTCCAAATAAAGCTTGTAAGATATGAATAATCTCTAAAACACAGAGGCGAGTAAAAGTAAAAATCACTGCATCTCTGACTCTACAACACTCGGGCATCTAATGTTCCACTCTATTTTGACGCCTAATTCTGCTGCCGAAATTGGGTTCCTACAAGTCATGGTCCAAAGCCACATCATATCACATTTTTGCAGCTGCCACCCTGCAGTTAAGACATGAACTTAATACAACTGCGGGAGTTGCGCCAATCAGTGCATTGACCTATATGAGCTAGCAGTTGAAGGATAACTCAAATCATCAAGGCAAGACTAAATGCTTGTGCTTTAAATCTTTAACTGATACTAAGTACTCGGGGGAGAGCATCATAAGGCAAGGTGCTTTGGCAAACTTCAACAAGTCATCTCCTGGTGGTACAAAGGGCCACAGCAGGTTAAAAAAACCACATTGCAAGGTCTGCCACAAGTTACTAAGTAGAGTTTATCATCCCAAACAAGTACTCAGAAAAACATCTTATGTGCTACTCCCAGGATTTTGGCATCTCAACAGGATACATGTTAGTCAAATCAGGAACAGTTACTTTTCAACATCTGCAACAATTTCTGACTCCAAGAGCTTTTGGACCTTCTGTCTTCTCTTAAACCTCCTGCCAGTATCCACTTCTTTAACTCAAACAGCCAGTACTAACCTCCACCCTGAGTTTTATTCCAAACAGTCATCAAATTGCAACACATCCATTTAGAAAAACATTCAGAGCAAACAAGCTGCATCTACAACAACAAGACTCTTATGAACCTTTGCACTGTTCATGTAGAGTTCCTTCATTTCCTCTCAACAATTTTAAGATTTAAAGAACCTCCAGGCAGGGACATGTCTTTTCTACACCTGTGAAGAGCATCCACACCTCCTGTGCTGGTTGAACTACTGCTCATGCTGCAATAACCTGGGTGTGAAACCTACAGGCTTGGACTGATGAACATATACAAAGAGCCAGCATCAAAATCAGTTCTCACACCACCTGCACCTCTGCTGCAAACCAACAGCCACACACAAAGCAGAGCAGCCATCAGTGACGTAGCCCTGTGCTTAGATGAGAATGACAAAGCTGTATTGAAACCATAGCTCTGCAAAGAAATCACTCTCTACCAATGCACCACAGGAGAAAGGAAACCCAAAGAGTTTACAAACAGGTCTGCAGTTCCTCGCATCCTGCCTGGATGGAGCACTGAGTGAAGAACCCCACTTTCCATTAGAGGTATTTCACAGGCATGAACAATAATGCTGTATGTTTTATGTTCTGGATCTGGACAAGAAAACCCCCACATTTCTTGTCACACATGCACATTCCCTTTCCTAGTTCACCATTAGTTTAGCAAAGTTGAGATGACACCAGATGGTCATTCATTTTTTGTACCCCCTAAAATACCTGCTAGTTAGCCTACCCAGAAGACAAGCCTTGGACAACAGCTTAAGTGCATATCTGCATTTAAAAACCTCTTAAGTATACATCTGCATTTAAAAACCTCAAACTGTAACTCAAACCTGGCAATACAAGCTTTGCACAATTTTCCCTATGTAAGATGAAGACACCAATATGCACGTACATGACAAACCGTCCAGGCTCACTGTTTATACAGCAATCCATACAAAGAAGCTGAGACATTTCAGTTCAAAAAGAACTTAAGATGATATAAGGTAGTGGAGAAAACAAAGGTCTCTGTTTCCTTATTTAAAAAAAAAAAATCCTATGGCATAAACATTTTTCTCCTAGGTTTTGTCACCTTCTAGGAGATTAGAATGTCTGGTTTTTAAAAAGAGAGGATTTTGACAATTTTCAGTTAACTATGAAAACTTTTACCTCCCATTAATACTTTAAGGAGAACAGCTCTTGACTGCAACACCTACATTTCCAAGTTCTGTAGCATGGAAGTGAGCACAGAACTCCCACCCAAAAGAGGGCACAGACCAGAGCTCATAATTATCAGGAAAGCTTCCTGCACCAGCACGTCTAAGATTTCCTCACCTACAATATAGCTAGTGGAAAAAAAAAGATGGCTAGTGGCAAAGTGCAGGTTTACCACGATGACACCTAGCCCCCTCCTGCCAGTCTTGCACGGTGATACACGATCAGCACATAGGACACCCAGCTGAATTAGCACTCACATCACTGGCAGGCTCTTGGGAAACACAGAAGTGTGTTTCCCAAGAAGACCTGAAAGCTGTGTGAGTCAGTGCACTTCTCCCACCGTATCCCCATGTTCAGGTAAGATTAATGACACTAAATCTCCTCCGGCACACAGAGTTGATATGTCTCAACTTGACATGCCAGTGACCTAGTTTTCAGACATGCCCAACACCCACATCTCCCTCTGAAGTCAACAAAAGACAAGGATGCTCAGCAATTTTGAAGAGGTAGTATATGCTTTTAACACACAGGAAGCTGATGACAACTTAGGGCCAGCTGTGCACATTAGGAAAATCCCATTTTAGCTTCATGTGTAGCACCTAGGGCATTCAATGCTATGGATCACTCAAGACTCTACATGTTTGGATATATGTATCTGTTAATTCCACCCATTTGCTGGCAGGTGAAAAAGCATGGATGAAAGCTAATAATTTCATTCTTATGACCCTACTGCATCAGATTTACACATTCTTGGATAACAAACGCTGCCACTCCTTTAACTCTCACCTGCCTAGACAGGTGCCCCCCCCCCCCTTTCTTAGAAGAAAAACACAAAATAAAAGTACATGTTATCCCTCCCAATGCACAGCAGCTGTACTGTAAGGAGACAGAGGCTCAGACTGTTTTACCCTAGAAAGAAATCAGCCAAATTAATTAAGATTAGGACACAATGCACATCATTCAACTAACATGACTGACTAGGATTCAGAAGAGGAAAAAAATGTAGAGCATAAAGGTGATGCACACTGAAGAGAAACTCCAACCTTGCAGNCCGGCCCCACCATGAGATTCTTTCTTTCCACATCTATGTCATTCTTTATGAGGAATAACCACACTCTCCATTATTACTTGGTTTTCATTTTATTTCCTAAAATATGTGCTTGTATGTGCTACAAATACAACGATTCAGGGCTACATAATGCACAACTATGTCTGCAAGCTATAGCTGAAACCACTTCCATGGCTTTTAAAACCAAATAAAACCACTGGTGTCATAAAAATAGACTAGAGATGGAGCTCCTGCCTTGAAGAGTTTACTGGTATAGAGCCACATCACACACTAAAGAAAACCTTTAAAGTGGTACCTAGTTGCTGTGTATGTTAAGACTACTAGCAACTTCAACAATGATATATATGTTCAGCCATTAACTAGCAAACCAACGGAGAACTCCTCCCTCTTCATCTCCAGAAGACCCATCCTCCCTAGCCTGAAGCAAGTGCTGGAGATGGACAGTCGTTCCAGCTGAAGTTCTCTGCAAAATTTTCAGAACATTTCTCTCATATGAGCAGTACATATCGCAGGCTGGGAAACACTAACAAAAGACAGATAACATCTCCTGAACCGTCCCTTACAGTTTCCAGGAATCTCTAAAGGCTCTCCACATTCCAAGGCCATTAAACAACCACTAACACTAGGAGGCAGGTCCAAACAGGAAAAGGTACCATAAGGATCTGCACAAGCCTAACCATAAGCCACAGGTATTGAAAATCTGGTAAACTTTGCTTTCACCCCAGCTATCCCGAAATCTCCAAGTTTGACTCCCAACCTGCTATTCCTTACAAATAAGTTTTAGACTCTGAACCTTTTAATTACAATAAAAATGCTAATGCAGGTGGAAAATTAAAGAAAAAGCCATCAATCAACCTCTTCATGCCTAAAGAAATAAAAGGCATGATCATAGCTTATAGCATCTCAAAGACACTACAAACCAGCCCCACAAGCAGGCAAATTACCTGGTTAGTTCCTTTAATCAGAAAATAGCCTGGGAACTTCCAGACTTACTACAGTATTTTAGTGTCTGTAGAGCTATCCTGTATCACAAGCAAAACTTCAGGCAATTATCAGCACATCTAGCAGCAGATTTCTTTACCCAGTTTCATCAGCAAGCAGGACCTAACTACACCAGAAGTTTGCCCTGGGATGGGAAGGAATAGTGATGGTTGCTTATGAACTAGCAAGTTTCTTAATGTGAAATCCCTGGCTTCCGCTTCACCACTTGTTTCTTGAACCTGACATCTCAGTTATTGGTAAAACAAAGATCTCTGATCAATCCCTTTCTCTACATAGAAATATCAACTTGGAGAATCAATCTATTCTCAACAAGTCATATGTGCTAAAACAGCAGAAGCTACTTATTTTTTCTGACATGAGAGGAGAGGCAGAGATTGAGAGACAGACCTTTATGAGAGCAAGTGAATTTCAGGAATACTTTATTACAGAGAGACAGAAACAGCTGAGTAAGCCTCAAGCTAAATGTGCAAAAACACACTCAAGCTTTATTCAGCTTCACAACAAATACATAAAAAATGTAAAGACAATAAAATCATGAACACATAGCAATGTAAAACTCTGCTTTAAGTCCCTGTGACAGTGTACTTGTTTTATGTAGCTCAGTTTCTCTTGCTATGATGCATGAGAGTTCACCTGAAGACCACAGCTTAGATGAACTTAAATGATCTTAAATTTGCACATATTTGACAACTAGCTGAAAACTAACTCACAGTGAGGACAAAAACAAGATGAAAGAAATACTGAGTTTTCCAGAAAGCTAGCAGAGATATAAAAGCAGACACTCAACAGGATAACAGGCATCCAAGAGAAACAGTCCACAGAAAAAAAACAACCTTGAGAATCAAAACATATTCACAGATTTTGGGCAACATTTGTCTTTCAAGCTGGGGACAAAGGTTACACCATGCACCCGAGTTGCAAAGAAACTCTGCTTAAAATAATTACTTACGGACTCCACAAGAAAAATAAGCTCTTGCTTTAAAGGAAGGCACCTTCAGGATGGAGTTTTGAAGCTCCAGCTGCAGGGCTGAATGAAGTTTGAGCTCTTTCAGAAGAGAAAAAGCTGCCTCTGGGCAGCCTCAGACCCCGGCAAAACGGCCTGAAAACATTCTGCTCTTTGGCAGCTTTACAACGCGGGATTTAACTCCAAGATCTTATCACTGACACATGGTATTTTTAAACAATTACCAAGAAACGCTTGGAGAGGGGAAAAAGGAACCAAAACTACTGTTTTAGCCAATGCCACGGCAACCTTTAGGCAAGGTCAGAGATCTCGACAGCCCCCCCCGGCAATTCTTGTGATGAAGACGATCTCAGAGCCCATTTTACCCACGTTAAAGAAGCCACTCAAGTCCTGTAAGTTTCAGCAGTGCCCCAGCCCACCCACCGCCCTGACCCACATGGCGGTGGAGGAGGAGATAGACATCATGCTGGAGACCCCCGTCCCAAGCTCCTTCTCCTCCAGGACCAGCCGTGTCCGTCTAAAGTCATGTCCCCATGCTGGAACACCGCGACCCGCCTGGACTCTGGTGGTGGAGTTTCCCGTCACATCAGTGATGGTAGTGGTCCGTCACCACCACCGCTCGCCGGCGACGGTGGTGGATCACCATCGCAGGACCTGTCACCTCCCACCATCCCTCGTCGGGNCTACGGCCCCACAGGACCTGTGGACGCCCGCTCCCGGTACCTGTCCTCGGAAACGCTGATGACCCCATCCTCCTTGGGCACTATCGCTGCCATATTCACCACCTCCTGCGAGCCCTCCACTTTGTTGAGCAGGAGGGGCTTGCGAGTCAGCGCCTTGGGCTGAGGCTCCGCCGCCATGGGCGCCGCGGGGCCGGCGGGCACCGCCGCTGCGGCCGGAGGAGGCTGCGGCCGCGGGGGAGGCGGCCCGCACTGCCGAGGCGGAGGAGGGACTTGCCGGAGCCGGGAGACGCCGTCCCTGGGAAGCAGGAACCAGCGGGGCGGTGGCGGAGGCGGCACCGCCCCCGAGCCGGGCCGGGGCGTGGCGGGCCGGGGCGGGGCGCGGCGGTCTGAGGGGAGGGGGAAATGGCGGCTGTGCGCCGCCATGTCATATTGCCGGGCTATGGCACCGCGCCTTTGCGAAGGAAAACCTTCGGGCAGACGGCGGTTTAAACACACGTCTCCTTCAATGGCCGCTCACCCAGGGGTGCGAGCTGTCCGGGCCGAGCGCGAATACCTCTCAGGGGGCAGCCGGGTAAACGCGTCCCCCTTCTGACAAGCGGAGACCGGTGCTCCTCTCATGGCACGGTTCGGCTGCCTCGCTGTCCGCCCCGCAGGCACATTGCTGTCAACCCTTTTGCGAAAGAAAGGGGAGCAAAGATTAAAAGGGGCGATTTCTTCCTTCTTTTTACATTACTTTTTCCTGTCCGAGTTTATCTTGGGACTGATGGTCAGCATGTGAGGTAAAGATGGGATTCCTGCTGTCAGAAAACAGCAAAGTTGCATTAAACTTTCTGTAGTACGTTCTGCATCATGTAAGGTTTACATAATTGAAAAACTTCTACGTGGATTTCAGTATTCGGTGTTGAAAATGGGTGAAATAGAACACGGGGCCAGCCCAGGCAGAGGTGAGGGCTGCTAGAAACCTCGAGCAGGCAGGGCCTGGCAGCAGGTTTGCAGTTTCTACGGCAGTAGAAATTCACCATCAGAGAGCTTATTCCCAAGGGAAATGCAACAGACTTCCAGCAGCTCATTTTCATCAAGATGCTACTTTTCACTCCCATCTCCTGACGGATTCACTGAGGTCCAAGAAGGTCGGATAACTTACCCAAAGCTCTGTGCTAAAGCCACTGAAAAAGCACTTCCAAAGCACTTCCTCCTGAGGTATATGCCAAACTTTCATAATCTGTCTCAAAAGATTCTGGAAAATCATGCTCAATGTCTGAACTGTTGTCCTACATCGCAGAAGTCGTCAGCAGATTGGAAAGCATTATTTCAGCTGTAACTTTAAATTTACCCACACTAAGCCGATGAGCAGCAGCTCTCCGTTAAAAAATTCAGTGCTCCTGCCCGTCAGCGGAAAAACTGAGGAGACTTTTAAGAGTTCCGGTATGAAAAATTTAAAGATCAAAAGTTTACCTTTTCTCTGTGAGTAATATACAGCAATGTCAGCAACAGAAAAAATCCTGACTGCCCACTCGGCACTTATGTTGCCTATGTAGTAGATATAGGCAACAGAGGAAAGACATAGTAAATTCTTTGGGGCAGAAACAACATTTTCACAATGTTTAGTAATCTGTGTTATGCTAAACAAACAAGCAGTATCTGCAAGACTCAACTAAACTGTTTGAGGTTCACAAGTGTGCTGTGGAGGGAAAGGTCCAGTCAGCAACAGCCGATGGCTATATAATGGCTTGTAGGAAATGAATCTGCAGTCTCAAGCTATTTCCCAGAGGATGTGTGATTGCACTAGATAACATCTCTTTCTCACAATTCTTAGAAGGGAACTACTACTAAAGAGGCAAAGACCAATCCTCTTACTGCTATGGATGATCCTGCAGTCCTAGGCTAGACCCACAGAGAGAAATGCTTGTCTCGCTACTTGATGAGACGTGTGATTCTTTGAAGATGCCCATATACTTGGTAGTTTTCAGAATGGATGTGTATCTAAAAACGTCTTTTAAAAATGAAGTCTGGCAAGGTCTGCTCTCTTTGCAGTTGCTTGCATCCAAGACTGGGCACTGTGCATCGCTGACAGATAAACAGAGGCCAACAATATGCTGGAGACAACAGACTACTGGCTCTTGGGAGACCCAGAATACTCTTTGCCAAACAGGCCCTTAAGGAAGCAAGTAATAGAGAAAATTAGTGTCTTGATAGGCAAAGGCGTAGTGTACAGGACTGGAAGTAGCTCCTATGTATCCCCCAAATTGGCTGTATTTTCTTCAGTTGCCTATTGAGACATATTACATTTCCCTATTAACCTTGTCTCTCCTATATCCTTAAACAGTTTCAGGTTTCATGTCCAACACTATTCCTTCAGGGTTTAAGACACTGTTTGGAGGAAAACACTGAAAGGGGACATGCATTTTGGACCAAAGCCAAATAATAATACGCTGATATCAAATATATGCTTTATATAAAGGTTTGGAAATAAGTTACCCCTGGGGGTAAAAACCCAAACCAAAACAAAAACAAAAAAACCAACCAAAAACACAATGCAAGAGAGGCTCCAGCAGCCAGTCAAGATAAAAGTCTTAAGGGCATGTTTTAAAGCTTATCTGTAACAGTGACTTCCTCCACAAGACCAGGAAGGCACTTGAATAATAGAAAGGTGTCCTGAGATCTAGTACATCATTTTACCATGTGTCTAAAAGTGAGGTCAGTGCTCTGCTCTCCCTTATAAGATGGGTAAATACGGTTGGGAAATTATTGCACACAAAAGCAGTTTTGCTGTGAGTGAGGGAAGAAAAAGTAATGCATGGAAAACTGGGGAGAGGAGAAAGAGAATCAGAGAAGAAATAGAAAGATTTCAAAGTGAGACAGACACCTGGAGCTTCCTCCTGCATTCTACCCGACAGGCTAAAAGAATATTGTTGTAATGGTGGAAAAGGCATTGAAATTACCAACAGGACTTGAGTGTTCTCCCAGATCTACCATTGTCACACACAATTCAGTCAAAAACTTAAAAAACAATTTTCCCCTAATGACAAAAAGTAATGGACTAAAAGACTTCAAGTTAGAATTGCTGTAGACATCAAGTTTAATGAGTACCAACAGAAGCAAAATTAGGGTAGTTTCGAAAAGTGTTTCGCCATATAATTGAAAAAAAAAGAAAATGCAAAAAAATTTAAATCTTATAAATACATCTTAGCAGATTTTCTTCATTTTCTGTCATAGCTTTCAGGTTAAATTGCATGGATTAAAAACATTGCTAGGACCAAAAGCAAGATGACTTAGTAACTGAATTTGAAGCCAAGAAAAGCAAGCTTATTCATTTCTTTTTCTACATTCAAAAAATGGTAAGGTTAAGAATTATATGATGCTCCTTTGGTGTATGCCTTTTGCAGTTAATCATAAAAATTACATGGAAGGAAATACATATGACTGCTTCTTTTTAAGGTTCTTTTTCATAAATTCTGCATCAGTAGAATGGTATACTTGTCTTATTTGAACTTTCTTGGAAGAAAGTTCCATCACTAACACGGAGTGAAAAACAAGCTGAAAAATGCAGCTTACTTTATATTTGAATTAATATTACCTCATCTTTGTTTCTTAGTGTCATTTCTCTTACTCCATGTTTTGGCATGCCACCATGCTAAATGAAACGTCCTTCCCTCTGTTAGTTTTGGCCTGTATTTTCTTGATGCGGGTTGCCTTTCACTCCTTTGATTTGGATAGAGCAGAACTAGGCTGCCTGCCTATGAGCAACAATAGCGGCTGATGGATTCATGTACAGGATGACGACAGAAGACCTCTGGGAAGAAGTAGCGCTGCTCTGAACCGATGTGTTCACACACTGTGGAACCACTCTCCATGCCCTTGTACCGCACCAGAGTCTTGGGGGACTTTCTCCAATTCCTCATCCACAGTCTTGCTGGAAGCTTAGGAGCTGGAGCAAACTGAATTCCCCATCTTCTCTGGCAATTTGCTTTAAAAGCTGCTCTCTGGCTCCATCTTCTGTTTTGTTGGTTGGTTGGTTGGTTGGGGGTTGGTTTTCGAAATTTATTTATTTTGGTTTATCAGAGTGAGATTCTTCTGAGTTTTACAAACTAAATTTGTTTTAAAAAGTAGGTAATCACATCTTGTGTGACAGTTGAGACAAGCAGGAGAGAATCCAAACCCGCAGGTGAGAGGGTGGCCCAGAGAGGAGGGAGCTGGAGGGTCTCCAGCTCTGCCGTCTGCCTTGTGTTTAGATACTCCTGTCTGCAACGCTGTTACTTCTGTTACAAGAGGAGGGGTAATAAATCCCTTGGCCAAAAATCACAGTAGTATGTTCTGCATTGGTGCGACTGTAACTTTCCTGCAAAATTATGATCATTACATGATCTGGCAACATAGCGACATCTCACATACCTTTCACCTAAAACTGGCAAGCAGAGGAGCCACTGAGTAGGAGTAGGACAATTTAGTAAACAGGTTGGCCTCTTTGCAGCTACTAAGAAAAACAGTCCTTTAATGAAGTGTTCAACAATAATAAGAGTAATATTAATAATCCCAAGAACAGGCCTTTAATAAAGAAAAGCTATTTTACGGCGATTAAATTTTAGGCCCAAACTATTCAGCCCATGCCCCTTTGAGCCATTAAGTAATCTGATTCCAGTTGCTCTCACTCTGCAAGAAGGGAAATAGTGTGGGAGCGAAACTGCACTTTGACTGATTCCGTGCTTAAATTTAAGACTGCTCTGTTGACAGCGAGCCAGATTTCGGCTTCTGAGGCCTCTTCCTCAATCACCCATGCAAAACCAAAGAACTTATATACACAAAAGATACCACATAAAAAAGGTAAAATCTCTTGGCAACAAGTAGAGCTGCCTCTCAATAGCTGTTGAACGTGGCAGTGTTTTATTCCCTCACATGCTTTTCTCCTCTGCCTGTTTGTAAACTAAATGTTTTCCAGCTTTACAGTACATGGGATTTACAATTTCTTCAAAAATTGCCGTTTCATGCAACTGCAAAAATGCATGCTTAAAATTCTCTCCTTTTCCTGTTCGTCAGCAGGGATAGCCTTCATAAGATAGTTACTGAAAAATATTTTTAATTTCAGATGCTAAATCATTCTTGGAAGCATGTGGGAAACAAATATAGATGAGCTCTTTATATAGAAAGGCAAACTTCACAGAACACCAAAATGTTCTGTGGAAAATTTGCTTGTCCATCTTGCTTAAAAATATGAAACTTGCTGTAAAAATGCACCCTCAAATTTAGACATTGCTCCTAATTTTTCTCCAGGTATTTATCAGTCACACAATGAATAGTACTGCCTATCACATGTCTATTAATAAGCTCTACATGCTCATTGTGAGAGGTTTTTTTCCTATATTTCATTAGCTTTGTTTTATGTGGGCATTCAGAAAATGAGGACCTATGAGAAACACAGCTTGAATCTGCTGTATATCAAAGTTATGGAGAAAAAGATTAGCTTTAAAAAATATGCATGGCAGTATCACTGTGTAGCACCTTATCGAGAAGAAATACACTCATTTTTAGCTGCCATGCAAGTGCTGTTGGCTTTATAACTAACCGTGAACATGTGAGAACAAAAAAAGTGATGCTGTGTCAGTGTGTGGGCTGCAAATGAGAACTCCTGGCTCATACATTTTGCCCCATAAGCAATTCTGGCATTGTATGCAGTCTTATTGCTGTTTCCTTTGTCCTCATTGATCCTGCTATAGTATTACTCACACTTTGGGCTCCCGACTTGCTGTAAAAAAACTCTGTAATTTAATTCACTGTCTTTTTGGTGGAACTTTCTGACCACTAATTCTTCTAAGCTCATTATTCTTGCATTTTTCTAGGCCTTGGGACTTCAGAAATTTTTTTTTTCCCTAAATCTTCCTTCCCTCTGTGATACTGAAGAATCATGGCATATGATCAATAAGTAAATTTTCTATTTGGAAAATGTATTAAAATCACCTATGTAACCTGATTGAAAGGTAAATAAATTTCTCTTACATAATGCATGAACTATATGAAAGCCTGTAAGTATTTCCTTTTCTTTCATCTAAACTGTACGATTAAGAACAAGTCCAGGGAATATCAAAGAACATTTTCTTCCAACAACTTTTGTCTTTTAGCTATTTTTTTAAATTTTATTTTCTCACCTTTACTATATATGGGCCTACAGTGGATGTTGTTAGGTTGACAAAATGCTTTCAACCATCTGAATCCTCATGAAGTTCCACAAGGCCAAGTGAAAGGTCCTGCACCTGGGTCAGGGCAATGCCCAGTATCAACACAGACTGGGGGATGAATGGATTGAGAGCAGCCCTGAGGAGAAGGCTTTGGGGATACTAGTGGACGAAAAATTGGACATGAGTTGGCAATGTGCAATTGCAGCCCAGAAAGCCAATAGTATCCTCGGCTGCATCAAAAGAAGCCTGGCCAGCAGGTTGAGGGAGGTGATTCTGCCCCTCTACTCTGCTCTGGTGAGGCCCCACCTGGAGTACTGCATCCAGCTCTGGAGCCCCCAGCACCGGAAAGACAGGGACCTGTTGGAGTGAGTGCAGAGGAGGGCCGCAAAAATGATCGGACGGCTGGAGCACCTCTCCTGTGAAGGCAGGCTGAGAGAGCCAGGGTTGTTCATCCCGGAGAAGAGAAGGCTCCAGGAAGACCTTATTGCAGCCTCTCAATATACAAAGGGGGCTTATAAGAAAGACAGAGAGACTTTTTACCAAGGCCTGTAGTGACAGGACAAGGGGCAACAGTTTTAAACTGAAAGAGGGTAGGTTTAGATTGGACATAAGAAGAATTTTTTATTTTTTTTTTTTATGAGGAGGGTGGTGAGACACTGGAACAGGCTGCACAGAGAAGCTGTAGATGTCCCATCCCTGGAAGCATGCAAGGTCAGGTTGGATGGGGCTTTGTGCAGCCTCATCTATTTGAGGATGTCCCTGCCCATGGCACGGAGGTTGGACTAGATGGTCTTTAAAGGTCACTTCCAACCCAAACCATTGCATGAGTCTATAATCTGAGCATATAAAGAGAAAATCAAACAAGAAAACTACTATTAAACACTGGTTTTTGCTTGCTAATATTGAAAGTATCTTAAAAGTAGGAATGAAGGAATATTTTACAAAAGAAAAAAAAGTCTGATACAACATATGGCCAAAAGATGCTAACAGTGCTATTGCTAACAAAGCTCTGGCATCAGTTTACCATGCATTTTTCCATAGAACGTTTTTGGACCTGGGCAGTTTTCTTGAAGTCAACCCATTTTGTAGATTACCCCTTACTGCAATTACATGAAAAGCTTCATATTGCAGAAAACAAAAAACTGAGTCTTTAAAAAAATAGGTAGACCCTCACTAAAGCTGACAATTTTTGTTGATACAAACCTGTGACAAAAGGTTGCTTTAAAAACTTGTGGTTCCTGAAGCAGAGTGGCTGAACTCATCCTTTCTGTGGAAAACAATTCCTAAGAAGCAGCTTGAGAGCAAAATTACAGAAGTTTCAGTGTATACAGGGACTTATGACTCAGTACCATAGGGCTGTTCGAGGAGTTAAAAAAGAATCCCAGATTGTCTAATCAAACTTTTTCATGTCATATTCTGTGCAAATGTTATGAGTCACCTTCGCTTTAGCAGGTAAGTCAGCATGTCTGGCCATCACCACAGGAAGGGGCTCCTCAGCCTCCGAGTACATATATACATCCCAGGGATGCCACATTTAGACGGGCACAAACACAGATGGTGCTGTGGAGCATTTGGTTCCCCTATTACCTCATGGCCATTCCTGATAAGCATAATTTTTATTCTAGATAGATTACAGCCAGAATGTCTGATTTGCTTTGAACATCTTGCACAGTAGTAGGCCCATATGCCTGTAGTCAGAATCTACAGAGTGCCCTTTGATTTTGAAGAGAGAACCGTATCTGGGTCAGGTGTAGCTGCCTTGGGGAGACATCCTTTGGGACAAGAGTGGGTGTGAAAGCACTGGCCCATTCCAGGACAGCCATCAAATGAGAAAATTCCTGAAAGTGGGAGAAATACTCTTTATTTGTAAAACAGTAAATGCTCTAGAGACAAGAGGCCACACACATTCGGAAGGGAAAACCAATTATTCAGTCATGTCCTCATCTGTAACTTGGTGACCTCTTTGTGTAAAAATATTATCTGACAAGATAGTTGAAATACCTTTGTGAAGACTGAGGAACTAGTGAATGTACATCTTGTACCTCTGAAGGTGGATGAGGAAACTCCGGATGGGAAAACAAAGAAAACCCCTGAGTCAGCCCATCTGGAACTGACTGAGAAAAAAAAAAAAAGTCTGCCATTCCCAGTAGTTTTGATTAGCCTCTGATGTTCAGGCTAACTGGCCCCAGAATAGCCTCTGTATTGTATGCTTAATATGAGCACAGGACAATTTTCACACAGAGGCTCTAAATCAGGTATCAGTCTGAAAAAGAAAAAGGTGCTCAAAAAGCTCCATATGAGGCCAAGTGGTGTTCTTGAAGTCAAAAGAACTTGTCTGGTGTGTTAGATCAGTTCCCAGTAATAGGAGTGAACTAGGACAATAGTTATTTTTCACTGAACCACGATAAGAAACATTGTAAGAATTGGCCATGTTAGTGCTCCCAAAGTGTTCAAGTGAGAAGACACTGGAGAAGAGACGCGTGTAAAGACTTTCAATTTGTAAAGAATGAGTGTTGGATTTAGATTTCTCCATCTGAAAAACCACGTGGGTAGGTATACATGTATGCACATACTTAAACACATTAAAAAACACCCAAAAAACCCCACAAAACCAAATTGAAAAAAAAAAAAAAAGGAAACCTTTCCCTAAAGATTGAGAGTCCAAGGCCAAAACTGTAGCAAGAAAACCTGGTACTTGTTCCAGGATGGGTCCAGCTGTATTAGCTCATAAAACAGACCAGAGATTGTTCTTTGGGTTCTGAGAATAAACAGCGTGTCCCAGCTTGCATCACAGAAATACATTTTCTTCTTCCCCCAAGAAAAGAGTCATGATGTAAAACTGCCTTTGGGGAAATGGTCCCTGCTCTGTGCTGTCCTCCAAGCCATGTCCAGGTACCATTTGAGAGGTTGCTAACAGTTGTGTGCCAAAACTGCCAGGTAACGTGCTTAATTATTTAATTAATTAAATTCAGTGCCTGAGTGTTGGCCTCTGAACCTTACCAGTGTAGATCCAGGTGATGAATCTTTCTCCAGGGTTTTGGTACCTTCCAGTCCCCCAGTTTGGCCACAATGACCCTCCCACTGTAGGAGCAGGTACCAACAAGACATCTAGCAAACTTCTTGGCATTCAGGAGCTACACGGTCGGAGTTCCAGGCAGCTGCCGGGAGCCTGACTGCCGCAGGAGCACTTATGTGTGGGCAGTCCAGCTTCTGTCCTTCACAGTGGCACATAGCGAAGTATGAGCCATCTTCTCAAGCACTTTATGGTGCAGATTTATGTTCTAGGGAGTTTGGCATCTGGCTTGCAGAATCCCTCCGTAGGGATGTCTGACCAGACCTGTATCAATCAGCATTCAATTCCTCAACTCCTCCTGCAAGTGGAGTGCTAGATGTTAGGGACTTTCTTACCTTCTCTTTGATACAGTCCTGCCTGATGCTCTTCTTCTCCCAAGAGAAGAAAGGAGAGAAAAAACAGAAGAGAAACCAGGACAACTTTCCTATGCAGGGATGGGCTCAATCCTGATCTGAATGGGGAGGAGGAAAGAGGGAATGGTTGCGCAGATGCCGCATGATTTTATACTGTGAACATACCACTGGCTGGGGGTAATGATCTGGCTTCGGTACCTCCAAATCCTCTTGTAAGACTACATTTGTCATATGCATAAAAGTGACAGTCGAAGAGGCTTTCCTACCATGGACCTTTCTAGGCATCTAGTCCTTCCACAGCTTGAAGGCTAGCAGTGTCAGTTCTGACTTGTATTTATGGAAGCACTTCTTCTTTGAAATTATATTTTGATTAATTTCAGGGGGTTTTATTCATGTAATTTGTTTTTGGTGAGAAAAATACGGAACTATGCGCATTTATGTACGCACACATTCATGAACATGAAGATTCAAAAGAGAGGAAGGGAGAAACACCACTTCTGACTAGGCATAACAATTCTGAAGGGAAAAATTATACACATTTTATGCTTTTGTATTTTAATAAGAGGTGACATGCTGCCCTAGTGCTGACTTGTAGCAGAAGAGATTAAAAATTCTTGGACCATCAGTAGCAAGAAATCACAGGGCTGCACTTACAGAGGTCATTAACTGTCCAGACATCTGTTGGGTAACAAATTCTGCTAAACATAGATCATGAAACGGTTCTTGAATTATGCAGAGGATAATTTCACAATCCAGAAAACAGAGAATTCAAGCAGAGAAAAAAGCCGTGTAAGACCTTCTTATTGCCAGTTGGGGAGGGATTCATTACGATGTCAGAATTACAGGAAAGTTTGGTGCTAGTGGCAGTGGCCTGCTGGATTGCTACCAGTGTGATAAAGAACATATTTAGATGATGGTCACAATTACAGTTACATACTCCACAAAGTGACTGACATTATAGCAATATTGTCAATATTAATTAGAGGGACACTGTGACAAAAGTGTCCAGCTAACTAGACAAAAGTAAAAACTCCAAATGTCTCAGTGCAAACTACTGTAAAACATGTTAACACACAAGTAATAGATTTCAGTATAAAAAAGGGAGTTAGGAAACAATGAGCAGATGCAGCAATGGAAAAATTGGTGCTATGGTGGAAACAGGCTGGAGCATTCCAAACAACATATAAAGTAAAGCACAACAAACCCTAATTCCCCTTGAAAAAGGAATACTGTCCCATTCCCCATAAATTAACTGTAGTAGCTGGTTGTGGACTCAAAACTGAGTCCAATTATGCTGCACTAGACTATAATTGGGTTAAAGGGCTGTCACTTACCTCTGAAACGAGCTCAAGTGATATCTGTCAACCTTTGAAATCAGGAGTTAGTCTGGAATCAGGAGTTACTTATTAGCTGCTGCAGAAGTCAAGCACACAGCACAACCAATCATCGAAAACCCGGACAGTGAAAACACTTGTCAGGGCAAATGAGTAGTTTTGGCTTTTTTCCCTTGGGCAGCTGAGGAAAGCCGTACTGAATATCTAAGTAGAAATGTCGAGAAAAACATATTGTGACTTTTGCTGAAGGAAAAGACAAGATGAAGAGGACCTGAAATGGAAGACACGAAGAAAAATAAGAATTGATCAAGGAAAATCAAACAATAAAAAAAAAATGCAGTACCTTGAAAGTAAATGGAATGGATATAATAGTTAAAAGCCTGATTTTTTTGTCACCTTTACATTGCTAAGTTTCATGTTCCTTCAAGACCCCAGTTATATAAATCACTGTTAGCTGTATATTCACGACTCAAATAAAACAGACAACATTAATGCATATAACAGTGTCAAGGCCCTAGGAAAACAGAAACAACAGAAAACAGAAATACTTCAAAGGAGGGAAGGAGCAGGAGAATCTCAGAGAAAATCTTACATTCATCACACAATCAGGGTACACAACACACTCTGCCAAACCCAGAGAAACATACACTTAGTGTCAGCCTGAATTACGGGATGGGCTTTCTTGGACTTATTAATTTGGACCCATGTTTGGAAAATAACCATAAACCGTATATTGCCTTAAAAATGGCTTACCACCAGGAAAATATCAGAATCGATCCCGAAACGTTTGAGGCTTTCCGATTGCAACATCATGAAATTGAAAGCCATCTCCAACAACAAAAGAACTCACTACTGACGAAAACAGCACTGCTTGGTGAAGACTGCTGTTATGAAAAAGGTTACACCTGTAATTCAGGGTTCATTATAAGCTGATCTCAACTCAGTTCTAACATTTTCCTAATGAGAAATGCTTTTGTAACCTCAACTCAGTAAGAATTATCCTTCTGTGCTTTTCAAAGCCATGTTTTAAGTGTCTTTTCTCCCTGTTTGAAATATTTCTGAAACAAGACATTATTTTTCTGCAAGTTGGTACAAGACAGATTTGCCCATGGTGGCATCCATTCAAGTTCTCTGTAACAAACAGGCCTTATATCAGGGCTTCAATATGTGCGTAAAAGTAGAAAAAACCCCTCTCACTTAATTTTAGTGGTATCTTTTGAATAACATGCTCAGTAAACAGTCCCAAACACCTTGCCAAAGGTGCTTGAAGTCAGGGAATACAGATGAACAGATTTCTTCCCTGGATGAAAGAGGCTTTATCAGGTTTGGTTTACTCTAGAAGCCCTATGTCTGTGCTTTATAGATGTCTTTTGTAGAGATTTCCAATTAGCTACTAGTTGAGATTTGGTAAGTTTTCATTAACTGCTGAGTGGCAAAAGACAGACCAACTGGTCTATATTCCATTTGACACCAGCCATGCCAGCTGCTTTGCAGACAGCAACCAAGCACATCTTTCTTTTAGAGTGTATTTTGATTTTGGGCAAAAGATGGCAATGCATAATAATCACATTTAGAGTAGAAGCTGGATAATAAACTTCTACAGTGCAGTAATATTTTAAAAAAAGAGCTCCCAGCTCTCAAATACCACATGCAGGTGTGATACCTCAGTGGGAAGCAATTTAGGAATGAATGAATAATTCTGTCCTCTTGTTTACCAAGACTATACCCATTACATTGGCCATTAAAAAAGACAAAAAAAAAAAAAGAAGAAAAATACACCCCATCATTTTTACCTTTGTGGGAAGTGCTTGTAGAGTATCTTTTAGTTGTGACTGCTTTATACTCCAAGCTGACTGTAGCTGGAATTGGTGTCCCTTAGCTGCTCGATTAGTTAGATAAATTCTGCATGCCTGTGCCTGGGATCCATGGTAATGGAGTTAACGTTGCTATGCTATGAGATGTGCGGGAGGGTCCAGCGCTTCAGGAAGGATATGATTTCCGGGGCTACTGAAACTTGGTAGTGTAGGCAAGAAGGAATCCTTGGAGGAATGAACAAAAGAAATGGCTGGAACAGTGACAGGGGATCGCTCAGGTCAGCGGGTATGGGCAGGGCACCACTGCCCCTGGAAAGCTTTCCTGGGAGGGATGTAACAGCCATGGGAAAGATTGTTTAAAAGTGGTTTAAAAAGCTGGGAGGAGTATCCTAGTTCTGTTCCTGTCATCTCAAGGAAAGCCTGCATGGCAACATTGTGTGTTACAGGTACTTGTGCAAAGGACTACATTAACCCCCTCCCATGCACACAGGAGTTTTTGACCAGGGCTACAAGAAGAGAAAGCTAAACAAAACCAAGGTGGACTGCTACAAATGATCTCTCTCAAATTGTCCTATAGATATAACTATTATCTCTGGCCATCCTGACAAGAGAGGATTTTTTTTTTTCCCCTGGCATAATAAGCAAAGGTCATCTCAGACCTGTTCTGGCGAATGCAGAGGACCCCTCCTGTCTTTGTGGCCTGGGGGGCTGGAGGGATGCTGAGAAGTCTGTACCAGTATTTCCCTGGACACTCTGATGTTATCGGGAACCAAGTGGACTGCTGCTGCCTGCTGCTACCAGCATTTCTCTGCTTTCGTGAGACCCCACCTGGAGTAATGTATCCAGCTCTGGAACCCTCAGCACAAAAAGGACACTGACTTGTTGGAGCGGGTCCAGAGGAGGGCCACGAAGATGATCCGAGGGCTGGAGTACCTATGCCATGAGGACAGGCTGAGAGAGTTGGGGTTGTTCAGCCTGGAGAAGAGAAGGCTCCGGGCAGACCTTATAGTGGCCTTCCAGTACCGAAAGGGGGCCTACAGGAAAGCTGGGGAGGGGTTGTTTGCAAGGGCATGTAGCGATAGGACGAGGGGCAATGGTTTTAAACTAGAGCAGGGGAGGTTTAGATTAGACATTAGGAAGAAGTTCTTTACAATGAGGGTGGTGAGGCACTGGAACAGGTTGCCCAGAGAGGTGGTGGAGGCCCCATCCCTGGAGATATTCAAGGCAGGCTTGATGAGGCTCTGAGCAATCCGATCTAGTTAAAGATGTCCCTGCTTACTGCAGGGGGGTTGGACTAGATGACCTTTAAAGGTCCCTTCCAACCCAACACATTCTATGATTCTATGATTTCAAGGATGGAAAATAAGTTCAAGAAAAAAGAAAGAAAGACAGAAAGACAGACAGAAAGAAAGAAAGGGGTGTTAGAGGGTGTTTTCTGTGCGCTTTGGGTCTTGACAGGCCAGCTGAGATACCCAAGAGATGGAATAAATTTAAAGGCCTGGAGCCGATACAAGTTTTTGGTTTTGACCAGAATCCTACTTGAAGTGATAGAAGCAACATAACACGTCAGGAAGGATATATAAGAACTGTAAATCTGTTTGAATTCTCACATGTATTACCTTATTACAGCTGTAATTTTGAAATGTTTATTTTAAGCAGCTTTTTCCATGTTAGATTTAATATTCCCCCAAAGTACCAAATAGGAGAGGTCCTGCTCCGTTAAACACTGTTAAATGCATATGGAGATAACTCATTGCCTAGAAGACCTTTCAATCTAAGGCCACTAATATTAAAGGAAAAGCATGTATCAAAAATACAGTTTAATTTGATTTTAATGACAAAAGCCTCCTTATCTTCTATTCAGGTGCCTTGCAACCTCTCCATCATTAATTGACTCACTTCCACTGTCACAGCACAGGTGGTCCTCAAAGAGATTAGTTTTTCCTATGAAAATAATCTTACTGTGCACTTCTGTCATAACTCTCTTTGAAAAAACCTAAGTACTTCACAAATATTCATGAACTTAGTCTCCCAGTACCCACATTCGCTCTGTACAGTTAGAAAACAAACTATATTGAACTACTATAATAACCGTTTCCTTGCAATTCCACATTAACTATTCTTCCCCTGGATGGTACACTGCCTTCACTGTGGTTCCAACTCCCGAGGCAGGAAACAGCAAGGGATTTGGATGACTGAACGGGTGGTGGGGAATACAAAAATCCCCAGGAAGCTTCAAAGGCTATCCCTCTGGGTTTCCCGATGGACCGACAATGAAAAGGAAGCTGTCTTTGAAGATGGGCCAAGAGAAGCCAGAATGCAACTTCTTTTAGAGGTCATCGCTCTGCAAAGGGATGTAGTTTCACTGTGTTCTGGTGCTGGGGAAGCCAAAGTACAGATTTCTAAAAGGTGCTAGACAGTTTCAAAGGCAGGCAGCTGCCTCTGCAAATTTTAGAAAAATAGGCACTCTCAGTCCAAGTCCTAGAATATACATAAAGAAAGTGGGATCCAGTTATCTTAATGCTACCTTTCTGAAAAATTTTTGGGGTTAGATCTTATCCGATCCCAGACTTCGCAGTAATTACTCAGTCTAGGGTGAGTTTTATATGTTTATCTAAGCTACTTGAATTATACGACTAAATCAGTTTTGTCTGGTAACAATGTCAGGAAGAGAAACCCCACTGATTGAAACTAGTGAAAACAACCCCAAACCCCAACAATGTAAGTTGCTGTGTTTGCAAGACAAGTGAAAAATTAAATTTTATTTATAAAAAAAAGCAAGTAAGTTGAATACACAGAACTTGGCTAAAGGAAGACTAAAAGGAATAGGACACAAGTATGAAAAGATAATAAATTGAAGCTCCGAATGCTGTGTAAAGATATATATTTTAATGACGAGTAGTAACATAAAATTAGGCAACAGAAAATACAAAACTTCTAAACAGGAAAAAAAACTTTAATGGTGACAATCTACAAGGCTACAGAATGGTATTCTAAAGGAAGCTCTGGAAAATTCACATACTAAAACCCGGACTGACCAAATTCTTGAAATATTCTTTGTGGAACAGATCTCTATTGAGGATGACAAAACCAATCAAAAAAAAAAAAAAAAAGAAAAAAGTTATACTGTTAATTTTAGTTCTCAGACCTGCTTGAAGGTCTTTAGCGTAACTTATAGAATCATAGAATCATATCTTCTATTGAAGTCTGCAGTTTAGGACAATGTAAGGCTAACACTATGTGGTAACACAACAATAATCTCACAAATATCAACTGGGAGAAGAAGCTGTTTAAGGAAAAACCACAATGACAGCAAATGATACCAAAGTATTTTTGGCATCACTTTTTTCAAATTTTTTTTTGGGGGGTTGTATTTTCATACTCAAATACGAGTTTTGATTTATTGACTTAGCATTCAATTTAAAGTGAAACTTGCATTTTTAATACTGTCTTATTTGTCCCCAAATGGACGACGCCCATTCTGAAGATCAGAAAATAGGTATTCTTAGACATGCATATATCTTCATGCTTCCTCATGGATGCATGACAAATAACATGCCTGAAAGTAGCTGCAATCTTTTGCATCATCAGGACAGTGAGAGTATTCCTCCAGACAGAACCATGCTGAAACCATTCAACTAGCTTTAGAAGAAAAGGTAGAACTGTCTCATTTAGACAACGCATGGGGTATAACTTTGCCCATCATGTAAAAGACCTGAAACCAAAGAAAAATCCATCTGTTTTCAGTGACAGTCTCAAGCTCTCTCCCTGCTCAGCTGTGTCAGCCCTACCAGTTATGAGCACAGAGCACTAATATCACTGTGTTTTGCTCCTTCACAGCAAATCTCTCATACAGATTTATAAATGTTACTCTGATGGCAGTACTAGCCATTACGCCGCTCACATCAAGAGGCTGATACACATTTAAGGCTTGGGTTGATTATCTATCTTTGAAAGAATCTTTCTCAATATTAATCAAATTGGCCCCCTCCCAGCAGAGAAGTACTAATGCCTACCACAGGCAATATGCACCCAGCCTTGATTCTGCCCTACAGGGGATCTAATACGGATCTAATGTAAGATGTGCAGGAGAGGGAAGAACTGAATGTTCCAAATGGCATTAAAGGTAACAGCAAAAAGCAGGTATGTACAGAAAAGTACAGTAAAGTGGTTTTGCTTGCATAAATCCCACTGGAGCTGCATGTAAGTTTTGTCTGTGGGATTCCTCTATCAGTGATAATCACCAGGGCTGAGGGGACTAGGGGTAGAGCAGGGCCAGCTGCTTCGGTCTCACCTTCCTCTTGTGTTGGTAAGAAAATTACAGTGTGCCTACAGCACTGTAATTCAGTTTTAGAGTTGATTCAGAATTCATGCTGGTTTATGACTGATCCTACCACTAAGAGTTAACATGGCTTTTTTTTCCCCTCTCTCTCTTCACTTACTGGCAACAAAACTTAAAAATTCCAAATGACCCTCCAGGATTTATGCAAAGTCTCCATGGCCCAGGCTGCCTTTCACCACAACATTTTCCTGGTAAGGCAAGAACTGTAAAATGCCTTTTTTCCAGCACTTCGGAGAAGGAACCATTCCAGAAGTTTCCCATTTTTAGGATGCTCTCCAAGAAGATACACAATGCTTGACACATAGAAGTGACGCTGTTTTTATTAGGATGGTCAATGAAACATCAGCAACATACAAATAGGAGAGAAGATGGCATGTCTGAAGAATGTGCCTATCTCAGAGATTTAAAAGGAAGCCAATTAGAAGCCAACATCATACGCTCACTCAACATTACTCCCAAATGAAGTTGCTAATCCCAAGGCATGATTTGTTAATGCAGCACTGCAGCCTTTACTTAACAACTTGAATCCCACCGCCGTAGGGAGACAATTACTACTGTAGCAGCAGCCACTCTTGCTGACCTTAGGAGCTGCAGAAGATACTTTCTGTGGGGAGTTGAGGGCAAGAAAGTTGTCCCAAAACACCTCTGTAGAGAGAAAATGGCTGTGAACCAAGTCTCTCTAATAGTCCAAATGTTTTACTGTGTAACAGGGGCTAGCATGCAGCTGGATTCCAGGGCAAGCCAGCAATGTGGCCTCTGCGGCACCTGCTGGTTTGCTTCCTCTGACAGCAGGGATTCAGATTAACCAGTAGAACCTGGACCAGAACTGCCTTGCTGCCGGTCATGAGACACGGCACCACTGCTGGAGCTCTTAACACTGGACTGCTGGGAAGATACAAGCAGCTCAAGAGTTGGGTGCACACAAGCTTGGCCACTCTTATCACCACTAACAGGATCCATTCCAAGCAATACTCATAGTAAAAGATGTGCCTACCAAAGAAACCTAGTTGCCATATTTTGGTCTGCACTGACTTCAAAGTTTCCTTCTCGGCTCACACAAGGTCCCTGAGATTGGAGATTCCGTAACAGCCTTGAATGGTGAACTGAGCTGAAAGGAGCATCCCTGACTTCACCCCAGTGCCTGAGAACGGATGGCACAGGTCACAGGTGCAGCCCCGAGAGAAAAACCAAAATAAGCTGCTCACAGGCATAAGAATGTGTAACAACCTGTAATGGAAGTATGAGTATATCTCTCTCTTCCTAGAAACTAAATGCTAATCTTTCGTTGGTTTAAAAAAA
>VWZL01002276.1:2737-21258 GCA_013396915.1 Stercorarius parasiticus | reverse complement strand
CGTCCAGCACCTCAAGAACAGGTAATGGGGCCGGGGGGCTCAGGGAGGGCTCTGGCAGCAAGGGGCGGCCACCCTTGTAGGGGATGGGGACACAGCCCGTCCCTGCAGCGATGTCCCCCTGTCCCCCGCAGGTTTGGGGACGGCTACACGGTGGTGTTGCGGGTCGGTGGCCCCGGGCCGGAGCTGGTGGAGAGCCTGATGCTGCGCCAGTTCCCCGGCATCATGCTGAAGGAGCGGCACGGGGGGCTGCTGCAGTTCCAGCTCCCCTCCCGCGCCGGCTCCTTGGCCAGCATCTTCAGCGTCCTGGCAGCCCACCGCGGCCCCTGCCACATCGAGGACTACTCTGTGTCCCAGACCACTCTCGACCAGGTGACGGGGGACACGGGGCGCAGGGGCACAGGGGACGGGGTCCTGCCGGTGCTGCCCGTCACCCTGCCCTCCCCGCAGGTCTTCGTGCACTTCGCCAGGGAGCAGAGCGACGAGGACCCCGGAGCGGCCACAGCCCCAGGGCAGGATGCGGCCCCCAGCCCTGGGAAGAGGCTGACGTCGTTCCTGGAGGATGACAGCTACCAGGAGACCACTGTCTGAGTGGGGACACGCTGCCCCACAGACCCCCTCCCCAGCCATCACTGCAGCACGCTGCCCCCCCGAGACCCCCCAGATCAGCACGGGGGCGGCTGGCCGCATCCTGCCCGCCGTCATCCCCGCGGGATGCTCCGGGTGCAGGGGAGGGTGAGAGCAGCAGGGCAGGGGTGGTCCCAGCTCCCCGTCGGTGGGTTGTACCCTCTGGGGGACTGAGTTGGATGTGGGGGGCTGCCCTGGGCCCGGGCAGGGGGGCTGGGGCTGGCCCTGGGCCCCCGACTGCGCAGAGCAGAGCCTGCTGTAAACGAGCAATTAAATAAAGACCCGCGGTACTGCCCAGGGGGCTCATCGCCCTTGCACTGCTGCAGCCCCACTGGGGGACACGGGGCGAGGGGGCAACAGTGGCATGGGGGCACAGAGCAGCCAGCCCCTTCCCTGCCCTGCGGCCACCCCACAGCCCCTTCCATGCGACTCCCTGAGTGGCCGAAGGTCAGCCAGGGTCTTCCCCACCCTGGGTGGTCCCTGGGCAGGGGTCCCTGCCTGCCATCCGCCCGGGACTCCTCCCTCTCCACCTTGTCCCCCTCCAGCGTGCCCAGGTCGGGCTGGGGGTCTCTCCCCCTCAGCCGGGTGTCCCCTTGGGGTTTGCACCCCACAGGGACTGGAGCAGGGCTGGGCTGAGCCCCCTGGGCTGGGTGGTGTGTGAAGGTTTTGGGGTGCCCATCTCCTCCCCCCACCCCTCTCCTGTGGCAGTGAGGCCACAGACTGGGGCTGGTGCACTCTGTGCTCCCACGGCATGTGGTGTGGGGGCCCAAAAAGGTCTCCCCGGGCTGTGGGGGGGACCCTTTTGGTCCCCGAAGAAAGATATGGAACCCTGAGGGGAAAAAAATATGGAACGCTTCACGAATTTGCGTGTCATCCTTGCGCAGGGGCCATGCTAATCTTCTCTGTATCGTTCCAATTTTAGTATATGTGCTGCCGAAGCGAGCACGAACGGCTGCTTCTCCGCAATCCTATTTAAACCTCCTCTTATTCGTAATTTTCAAGTCACGGTGGGTAATTTGAACAATCCGTTTTCGATTCCTACGCCTTTCCCCACTGTGCCACTCCCCCAGACTATAACCATCATTTTTATCTCTACGTTCTCCTTTTTATCCTAAATTTTGGCGTTTTCTTGGCTGAGGTACCGTCAGGAGCGGCGGACCGCGCGCGGTGCATGGCGGGAGGGCTCCTACTTTGCATCCCGGGGCGGGGCGGGGCCGGCCCTTGTCCTCCACTGTCCCGGCGTTCCCCGCGGCGCTTGCGCAGGCGTGTTGCCGCTACCGTTGGTGCCGGCGGAGGAAGATGGCGGCGGGGCGCTGAAGGGACGGGACCGGGCCGCTCCGTTTCGCACCGCGCCGCGCCAGGACAGCCGAGCCGCTCGCTGCGCTCCGAGCCCGGCCGTGCCGCCCCGGTGACGGACTGTCTCCCCTCCATGGCCGCGGGGCCGGCCCTGGAGCCGCATCCCCGCTGGGCCTGCTCGGGCCGCGCCGCTCCCGGGCCCCGCCGAGGCAACGGCCCGCTGAGCCCCGACGCCTGGCCCGGGCCCCGCCAGGCCTGACCGGCCCACCGCTCGGGAGGCGTCTGCGTGCAGGACGCCGGGCCGGGTCCGGGGAGGCGTCTCCTAAGGAGAGCGGGCAGGGGGCAGCGCCTGCTCGCCCCCCGCTACCGAGCAGCCCCCCGTGCGGGGCTTCTTCCCGGGCCCTCGGAGGCAGCGCTTAACCTTCGCACCCCTCCGGAGCGGCCGCCTGGCCCTGAGTCCGCTCAGCGGAGGAGGAACGGCTCCTCCGGCCCAGGTCAGCACTGCCAGTGCCCTTCGGCTGCCGGCCGCAGCGCCAGGATGTCCGAGAACCAGCCCAACGCCAACAACCACCACCCGGCCCACAACAACGGGGGCGGCGGGGCTGCCGGGGGCAACAACCGCGGCGTCCGCAATCCCAACCTCAACCAGAACCCCTTGATCAATGTGCGTGACCGCCTCTTCCACGCGCTCTTCTTCAAGATGGCAGTGACCTACGCTCGCCTCTTCCCACCCTCCTTCCGCCGCGTCTTTGAGTTCTTCATCCTCCTCAAGGTGAGGGGCAGCTTTATGGGGGGGGAGTGGACACTCCTCTTGCTAGCCTGCAGTCAGGCACTAGGGCATAAATTTCCTTATAAACAAAAAAAGCTTGGTTCTGCTAGAAGGCCCAGCCTGTGTTTGTGCCACCAACCCCAAGCTGTCCACTGAGCTCCCATGGGCCTTTTTTCTGTGAGAAAGACATGAGTTGTCGTAATGGTCTGTGGTGGTCCCCCCACCACCAGAGCTCTGGTACCAGATCTGGAAACAAATCACTGAGCCAGCTCGATGAGCAGCCAGGCTGGCATGGGTCAGGTCCAGGGATGTGGGTGTGAAAGATTTCTCTTTCTGTTTCCAAGCAATCACTCGTTTAGGATACATCGTGTATGTGAGATACGCGATTGTTGGAGTTTTGTTGAAGTGTTGTCTTTTCTGGAAGCGATTAATGCACAACCCCGTTTTAACCCTATTTCTTTGTAGCAGTCAGTGCCCTCAGCTGTGCCAGCGCAGTGTCACCCTCTACGTACCAGGGTAAAAACCCACCTGCTTTATTGTTGGTGTGGGTGAAGGATTGGAGACCCACAGAGGGCCTGTCGGTGTCCACGGGATGAACTGCCCATAGATTAAATCCTGCACCGCAGCTTCCAGGGCACACACTGGCACTTCTTGCCAGCACCAGTATGGGAAATTAGATATGGGGAAGCGGGGAGAGGAGTTTGCCGTGTAACAATGGCGCACTTCTGCTCTGAGTTTCTAAAATACAGCCACTTAACACAAGAAAACGTTTGGGACAGCTTATCTCATACTGCACATATAGATTTTCTCCCCTCCCAAGAAATGTTTTGAGGTTTTAACATCTCTCTCTTTTTTTTCCCCCATCGTATAACTGGATTCAGGCAAACAGGGAGACTGGAAGGGGGATGGTGCTAAGGGTGAGGCTGTCAGAGCAAGTGGTCTGACTGGTAGCGGTTCCTGCTGCTGTTTGCTTTTCATCAAAGCACTCCTGAGGAAGTAAGAGTATTCACAGGGCGTCTGCAGAGAGCAGCCTGCTCCCACCCGCAGGCTTAGGAGTCAGCCAGACTTCAGCCCAGCCTCAGCTCTGTGCGCAGGGTACTGGTGAAGTCGGAGAGCGTGGTCCCACGCGCTGCTGCTCACAGAGTCCTGAAACTGCTCATGGTTCTGCCGGCTTCATCGTGGCTCCTCCTGCGAGGAGGGAGGTGTTTCTGATTTACCTTCCCCAATGTCTTCCTATGCAGCTTCTCTGCAGATGTGATGTTTACCGGTTTGTTTATTCATAGCAAATAGGTCAAGAATGATATGTAGCAAGGACAGCTAGTTTAATTAGGAATGAGCATCTTAATGCAGTTGGAAAGTGAGTGTATGAAACTCGGCTGTACCACTTAACTGTACCAGCGTTTCTCGGAGCTTTCAGCTTTGAACTTTGGACAGCATTGGGTAACATCGTGCTAGATTTACCATCTTCACTGTAGGGAGCGAATTTTATTAGTCCGCTTTGTTTTGCTGTGACTTTATTGCTGTTCCTTGGAGTGAGCCAGGGCAAGGAAGTGGTGGTGCCCCGCGAGCCCAGCCCCGGCAGGCCAGCTCGACCTCTGCCGTGGCAGAGTCCATACCTCACAGTGGTGAATGGGGGATCTGAGCGCCGAGCTGGCGTGTCTGCCATGGGTTTGTGTCATCCTGCTCTTGTGGTGGGTTGTTGAGGTTTGCTTCTTTCTGCCTTTGTAAAGCTGTGCAGTCTTCTCCGGGCTTTGACAGGAAACACTTAGTGGTGAGGAGGGAATGGTTGAAAGCCACGGACGTGTTTCTCTTTCTTTCAATGTGCTTTGGAGCCTCATCACGTGTTGGTGCTGTGTTTGGTCGGTTTGCAGGACCTTATGTGGCACTGGGGCCTGCGCGTGTGACCTGTGCTTTCAGCAGGACACGTGTACCGCACAGGTATCGGTGGCAGCTCTGATCTTGTGAACAGGAGGAGATCGTTCTTGCTGCTGCCTCTGCTGTGTTCCCCTGTTGATACCATAGTGCTGAAATTGCCAGGTTCTGGGCTGCTTTATTGTTGATGCAGAGCCCACCGGGGTTGGAAAGCATAAAAGCTCTTGTCCACTTGCAAATCCATTAGTCTAAGTTAATCCGGTGCCTTTATGGGCAAAGAGGAGGTGGTTAAAACTGGGGAGTCTGTAAACAGGCCAAAGTTAGTTGGGCTGATGGGTCTCTACTTTGTTTCTTGCTGTGTGTAGGCTCTCTTTGTGCTCTTCATCCTGGCTTACATTCACATCGCCTTCTCCCGCTCGCCCATTAACTGCTTGGAGCACGTCCGAGATAAATGGCCACGCGATGGCATCTTGCGGGTGGAAATACAGCGCAACTCAAGCCGAGCCCCCATCTTCCTGCAATTCTGTGGTGTTGAGAAGTTCCCAGGAATGGTAGTTGAATCCACAGCTGAGGAAGAGGAGGACGAAGAGGAGGAAATGACTGTGGATATGTTTGAAAACAGCTCTATCAAGGTAAAGGCGCGTTCCTTGTACACAGAGGGAAGATGGGAACGTGGTTGTCGGTTTGGGGAGAAACAGTTTGTTAGTGCAGTCATCTTAAGTATGCCACAGTCCCTCTGTGATCCCTCGGTCACCTGGAAACAGAGCGTGTTCCTTTGCTTTCCTGAGTCTCCACGTTAGCCTCTGGTGGTTTAAGATAGAAATTAGAGCCTGAGAAGGTGGCTCTTGTCCTCCTTTTGGTGGTGGGGGCCTTTGCTGGGGGCAGAGAGGGAGCACAGAAGATGGGAGCTGAAGTGACTGCTGATGTGACTTTCCCTGCCATGGTTTTCCAACAGTTTGAGCTGGAGATTGAGCCCAAGGTGTTCCTCAAGCCATCCCGGGTGAGCAGCACCGAGGCGCTGACCCACAACGAAAGCCAGGAGTTCTCGTTTAGTGAAGCAGCCACTAAAGGTATGCAGCCTCTGAGGGAGACTGTGTCCGAGTTTGAGATGCTAACCAGAGCAGGTAAAGACAACTTATGCTGCTATCTGTGCTCTCGCCTTCCCCTGCCCCGTGCATCTTCCCTGCACGTCTCCTTCCTTCTGGCTTCTCTGGGCACGTGCATAACAACCTTAAATGTCTTCCATGATGCATTCCCCTGTGGTTAATTGTGTCAATACTAACAACAGATCCACAGCGATATCTGTCCTTCGGCTGGAGGGAGGCTGGGAGTCGAGGCTCATCTGGGCTATAAAATTTGCCGAAGCCTCTTGGTCTGGCATTGTGTTTCTGCAGTGATCAGTACCAGATAGCTCAGATGAACGCGAACCTCCCTCTTCTGAGCAGTTTGCCATCCTCTTCAGATCTGCAGCGATCCCACTGCCAGCACACATTCCTCCGCGTATTAACAGGGTTTGGGCCGTATTTTGGGTCCCTGAGTCAACACCAGTACTTGAAATAGCTAATTAATCCTGAAAGCCACCGAACAAGTTTTATTGGATTGCGAGATACGGCATTGCTGCTCTGCATCGTTCAGGATATCATCCTGCTTTATCCCTCCCCTTGTTCCAGCACAACTTAAGCTGCTAATGTCTCATAAACTCTAGAAGGAGATTTAGTGGCTTTGTAGTATTTAAAATGGAATTCCACTGTTGGAAAACTTCTGTTTCCTAGTGGTTAGGGGAGGAAATCTATTAAAAAATATTGATGTTAAAATAGAAAGAGGGCGCTTGGATTCTTACTTAATTTGCCTTTTTCACCTACGCTTTTATGCCTGGAAAGGGTGGAATTCTTTGCTCTTCAGAAGTACTGGCTGTTCTCGCTGCGGAGGATTGTGAGACTGGACGCTGCACTAGGACTGTTCCCTTGGTCTTGCAGTGGTTTTGCTTGATGCCGATCCAGAACTCATTAGTCCTGAATTAAAGATCATTAAGTCGCGTAAGACCGGAGAGCAGTAAACATTTTTGGTGCAATACCTTTATTAATAGTTGCCCAAGTTCTGTAAGAGAGTCACGTTGTGCAGTGCTGTGAGCGCTGCTGGGCTGCGCCTTCATTTACCGAATGCCTGGTTGGAAACGATCCAGCAACGTGGTGGGAGAGAGAATTGTGCTGCTTCCCAATGTAGTTAAAAAAAAAAATTCATCTTTTCAAATGGGTCCCAAATATTTTTTTTGTTTTTATTGTTTTTCCCCATTTCTTGTGCTATAAGTACATTGAATTTGATGTTTAGACAGAATATTTTACCATGGAAAAATGTTTTGTGATACAAAGGAAGTAATTTTTTTGTTGATATTCAAACACTTTATTTCCATTTGATCTTAAAACTGTTTTATAATGGAAACAAAACATGAAACGAACACAGCAGCCTGTATTTGCTGCCCAAGAAGTGGGATCAGAGGCGGGGAAGTAAAGTGGGCATTTCTGTCAGGCAGGTACATTTTCTTTAAGTTATTGTATCCTTTTAACATTTTTTGCTGTGGCGCTGTGAGATGCCTGACAGCTGCCTCCCGTCTCCTCTTCCAAGATACGCTGTGGCAGTTTGAAAGATCAGGGATTAAATTGCTTGGCTCTGACTTAGCAGGAGGTTTTGTCCTTTCAGAGATGATGTAGCAAAAAGCATCTATTTTGAACCTTTCTTTAAAAAGGAAAAAAAAAAAAAAAAAAAAGAAAAAAAAATCAAGGAAACTTCAGGCACCAATTTTTTTGGAAGAGCTGTAATTGCTCCTGCCTTTAGTTTTGAGATTTGTAATTGCAGCAGTGACCTCTGTCTCCTGAGAAGTGTAGTGCTTCTGCCCTGTGGAGTGTTTACTTGGTGTTCAGCAGGTGTAAAGTGTATTTTCTTGCAGTTTCCTAAACAATACAGAAAGCAGAAATCAAACAGAGCGGGAGCAAGTGGTCTAGGGCTCGCCAGGAAAAGGTGTGGGCAGGTTCTGCACAGTGTTTGACACAGCTTGGAACCGCTGCCCTGATGCTTTTTCAGAAGTTTCACGTTAAGGACTAACGTCAAGGGAATGGGCTGCAATTTCAAAGAATTTGCATTGATTTGTTTTAAATCGGTTGAAGGAAGCCTGGAGCCTGTGTTTGCCACTGATTCTCTTTTCCAGAACGTGGTGGGAGGGAGGGAGGGAATCCAGAAGTGCTATTTGTTCTTGGTAATCGATTGCAAACCCTGCTGCTGAGCCTGCCTCCCGCCCTCTCCGCAGTGTGGCCGCAGGAGGAGTACATCGTGGAGTACTCGCTGGAGTACGGCTTTCTGCGTCTGTCCCAGAGCACTCGCCAGCGCCTCAGCATCCCCGTCATGGTGGTGACTTTGGGTGAGTGAGGGAGCCAGCCCGCGCTGCTGCAGGGGTGGGTGAGCGCTCTGCAGAGATACCTACGCCGCTGTTTCCTCTTTAGTCTTGTGAAAACTATTTATAACAGTTGATGGCGCTCATTTTCCACGTAGGAGAGCTTCTCTATGGAGGCTTTATTGCTTTAGTAGGTCATACCTTTCCAAGAGGAGTAGTGTGAAATGGTGGAGCCTGTTTCAGTGAGCCCTAATGTTACGTCCAGCAGTTTTCTCACTGAGGAAGGGAGAGCCTCTTGGTACTGAAGATCTGGGCTCAGCGTGGAGCAGCTGCAGCGCAATGTTAGAGCCCAGTGGCAAGAGCAATTGTGCATGTGTCAGGGACGATACTGAGCGGATCTGCTTGGCACTGTCTCAGCATACTTCTGTGCCCCTGTTAGCACCCGCAGACCATTTTCCTGGAACAGTGTTCTCTTCTCCTGGCATTTGCTGCATTAAAACCTGTCCGAGTCAGGAGTATGGTCTCAAGCCTTCTCATGCCTGTGAACTTAATTGGTCTGTAACGAGCAATCAGACTAGATTTCATTACTTACTCCTAAACAAACTGAAGTACAGCTGGGCTGGAGTATTAAGCAGCTATCCCACATAGGTAATGGGCCGTTTCCATGTTAAATTTCTATTTACTGACCTGGGTTTTCCAATTCAGCTAGACAAATTCCTTCTTAAGTATCCTAGTAATTTACTGAAAAATTATTTGTGTTCATGCTTCCCGTTTTGCTTACATTTGGGTTATTTTTACAAGCTGATCAGTGTTTGTACAGTAGAATGCTGTACCAGCCTCATGAGATGGAATTGAACAGCCTTCATTAGTGCCCAGAGCCGGGGGGAGGCATTTGCGTGTCCTGCGCTGCAGGAGGGTGGGTGGGGATGGCGGGCCCCAGCAGTGTCACGCTGAGCCCAGCTGATGGCTTAAAAAGTCTCGGCCTGGCCCTCTTGAGTCTTGCCAGAACTTGTTTCTCTGGGCCATTACTTGGGGTGAGCCTAGGGAGATAGGCCAAGGCAAACTCCCTTTATGTCTGTGCCAACAGAGAGTATGACAGCCCTGATGGAATTCTTAAGGCCTGATTGATATTAGCATTCTGACAGCATGGCTAGATTTGTCGGGGTGTGACGTTTTCCCTCCCATTACTGCCGATTTTAGTTATATTGCCAAAGGTCTGAGCACAGACGCGGGTCTGCTGGCAATTGTGTCCTTTGAGTGATGAGAGGACTGTGTGCTTGCCTTGCCGCCTCTGTTCATACCTTAAGCCACAATCTGAATGGTTTTTTTGTCTTCTCTGTAGATCCTACCAGGGATCAGTGCTTTGGGGACAGGTTCAGCCGCCTGTTGCTGGACGAGTTTCTGGGTTATGATGACATCCTGATGTCAAGTGTCAAAGCTTTAGCCGAAAATGAAGAAAACAAAGGTAAGGCTGGGAGGAATCGCTTTCAGCGGCTTTGCAGAGCAGTTGATGCTTTTCTGTGGATGCATGAATATCATCTTCTGACTATTGATTAATCTCTATGCAGGGAACAGTTCCCTGCATTACGTAGAGATGTTATTGTCAAGGACAAAATGAAAGAAGCAGGAGGGGAGAAGTGTCTGCGGACGTGATTTCCGACTGCCTTATTGCACTACATAACAATCAGAGTGCTGCTGTGAGGAGCTGTTGCCACAGACTTGCTTTAAATCCTATTCCTTTAGAAGGCAGTGGAAGTTTGTTCTTAGTTTGTGGGTTAATCACGCTGAGCTTGTGCGTTTGTGTTTGTTTTTTTCTTCCAGGTTTCCTTCGCAATGTGGTGTCTGGGGAGCACTATCGCTTTGTCAGCATGTGGATGGCCAGGACTTCGTATCTGGCAGCCTTTGTCATCATGGTCATATTTGTAAGTCGACAAGAACTGGACGTTGCCTGGACTCTGAGCCTGGCGCTGGACAGCATATGTTTGATGTAGCAGCACAGGCCTGAGCTCTCATCTGCTTTTAAAGCTAAACTGATGGAGTATGAGGTTCTGTTCTGTTTCAGTTTTGGGGTTTTTTTTTAAAATGTCTGTTCTTAAAGTCCTAACAGTGAAACAAACGGAGGAGCTGAAATGGAATGACATCGTGGCTTTGTTGTCAAAAAGGCGATTGTCGTGGTTTTGGCCAAATTGGCCAATGGCCGGTGACAGATGCTCCCCCCCCTCCAGCCTCTCGTACACGGAGAGGAGGAGGAGAGATAAAGAGATTTTCGAGTTTAGAAGAAACTAAACTACTTTAATGAAATACTAATAATGAAATAAAAAAGGAAAATAATGAAATAGATACAGTATATACAAAACCGTACTAAGCTCCCAGGATGATGTCACCAGCAGGCACTGGGGAAGTCCCAGGGTGGACTCTGTGACGGGTGGGAACTGGATTCCAGAGCTGGAGTCAGGAACTCACAGATCGGGATCAAAGGCAGATGGACAGACGGGGTCCTCCTCAGATGTCGGCCATTGAAGAAAGAGAGTTGACCCTTTGATCCCTCAGCTTTTATACTGAGCACGGGGCAGATGGGATGGAATACCCCTGTTGGTCAATTTTGGGTCACCCATCCTGTCCGCTCCTCCCTGCAGGTGGGACCCCTCTACGCTTTTCCGCTTCCGACGCTGCAATGGGGCAAATAACGAAATTAGCTGACCTTGGTTGTTATAGCAGTAAGTGTAAGCAAGAGCCTCTCTGCGTACCATTCCTTGGCACAAGCTGTAAACATTGGTCTTATCACTCTGAATGAACCATTTTAGACACAACACGCTGTTAATTTCAGAGAGTTAGAAGACGCCAGCTAAGAAATAAAATTACTGAACAGAAAGTTGGGTTACCTCAAATCAGGACAGCGATTCAGGTTCGTGAGTCTGTAAGCGTTGTTAAACACTCAGGCTACCAGGGCACGAAGTGCGGAAGTTTGTCTTCTGAAATTTTTAAGAACAGGTCTAACTAATTGCCAGGAGTGATCAAGGTAGAGCCAAGTCTCCTGTGATTATGTGTGAGACGAGGTGATTACAGATAAGTATTAGACAAGATCCCAAGTGATAACTAAGCCTGTGTTCGTAGTCTTGGGTGACTGTCTCCCTTTGTGTCTGACCATCCACTGATGTACAATAATACTGTGGCCAGTGAGAGAGGAGGAAACGAGCGCAGGTGGCTGTTGTCGGAGCGGTGTTATGAGCTGCTGGGAGGAGCACAGATGTAGGATGGGAAGAAACCCTACTTCCAGCTCTGCTGCTGCTGTTTGGTTTGGCCCCTGCTCAAATATTCAGAATCGGTCTCTTTACAAACAAATTACTTACTGTCTATTTCACTGCAGTAATACAAAGATTAATTGCTGTTTGTGAAGTCCTAATTACTCTTTGGGAAATTGGTCTGCAGAGCTCAAACTAACGAATGTGGGATATGCGCAGCATGCTGTGCAGCATTGCGAGTCCAAGCTTGCCTGTCCAGGCCTCCGCCGCAATGTGATTCTGAAAGCGACTCCCTGGACCTGTGTGGCTCTAATGCTGGCTTCTGTTCTTCTGTTTCAGACTCTCTCCGTTTCGATGCTGTTGCGATACTCGCACCATCAGATCTTTGTCTTCATTGGTAAGGATTTTCTAAGGGATTTAGGGTGTACTGGACACTCTGCCTACTCCAGCACAGTGTATTGTGCAGATAGTCTTGACTGTCGTTGTTTAGAGGGGTCCTGCATGTAGCTGCACAGGGAATATATCCCCCGTCTCCCCCTGTCACCGTGCTCGGGAGAGCTGTTCTGTCTTCTCGCCAAGTATCCAGGACAGCGGGCTTCACAGCACGCTGCAGTGCTCTGAATGGGGAGTGATGCGGGGGTGGGAGGGTTTTGTGGCCCCACATCCACTTTGTGTTACAGTGTGTTTTCCTTCTTGCAGTTGACCTGTTACAGATGCTGGAAATGAACATGACAATTGCGTTCCCTGCAGCTCCCCTCCTCACTGTCATTCTGGCTCTAGTAGGTAAGGATGTTACCTGCTAGAAAATAGGAAAGTGTAATTCCCTGTTCTGACCTGCCACGGCAGGTGGTTAGCGTGTCCGCTCGTCACAAGGTAGAAGGCTCTGGAATTTGATGGCACAGTGAGCTGCATTGTCCTTCTGGGTCCCCTGGAAAAGCAGTTCATTTGGAAATCACATCAACTGAAGCTTTGTCTGTCACTTTAGTTCATTTCAGATTCACACTTCTTGTGACCACGTTGCATTAGCACAATTTGAATTTAAAAAAACAACCAGCAGCAAAACCCCCGAAATCTGCGCTGTCTGGAGCCAGCTGATGCTCTGGCCTGTGTAGTGACTGCAGTCAGCAGTGAAACATATTTGGCCTTAGCGTCGTTAAACAGAGCTAACTTATCCTGCTGTGGTTCTTTGCTGTGCAGTCATACGGCCCCAGCTGAGGACGGGACAGAGGATTCCTTCACATGCCCCTTTGGGGGAAGCGCTTTGCCGCAGGGGGGTGGGGGGGGGGTGTGTGCCCTGCAGCGTGCTCATCTCGGACACCCTCTGTCCCATAGGTATGGAGGCCATTATGTCGGAGTTCTTCAATGACACCACAACTGCGTTTTACATCATCCTGATCGTGTGGCTGGCTGACCAATACGATGCCATCTGTTGCCACACCAATACGAGCAAGAGGCATTGGCTCAGGTAAGAGCTGGGATCTCATTCCCGTACTGCGCATCCTCCCTGCCAGTCCCGTTCTCTGGTGGGAGGCTGCTTCGGGTCCTTCCCAGCCCTCCCAGGCAGGAGGGCTTCTGCTCGACAGCTTCCATATGTCTCCTTGGGAGCTGCCCTGCATGTCACAGCATCCGAAGTGCAATTGCTTCCACTTGGGGTTTGTGCCTGGATGTCAAGAATCACCTCAGTCCTTTCCCTGCCCTTTGTGTTTCTCTGTTGAAGACCTGTTCGTAGCAAGGCAATTCTAATTACCTGTTACTGGGCGTCTGCACCACCCTGTGCAAAGTGCCCCAGCTCAGAACGGAGTTAGGACTAGGAAGCAGCTCACGTTTGTCCTGTCGATTGCTATATCCTGATATTTACTGCCTTTCTGTCCAGGTTCTTCTATCTGTACCACTTTGCCTTCTATGCTTACCACTATCGATTCAACGGGCAGTACAGCAGCCTGGCTCTCGTCACCTCCTGGCTCTTCATCCAGGTGAGTCGCTGCCACTTGCGCTGCACGTTAGCGCAGCCGGCTGCGTGGAGGCAGGTGCCATCCCGTGAATTCAGTCCTGGTCACTCCACACGCCCGAGAGGCATCTGCCTGCCTGCGATTTGAACTGCTACCTGGCAGATTTTAAGAGCACAGCAGGTTGGGAGCAAAGTGAAGGAAATCACTGCATTTGGGGCTTTATCAAACTTCTTGTGAAGCAGAGTTTTGAGTAGCAATCTTTATTTATAGAAGAGAGTGAAATAGTCCCTGGTTTGGAAATGGAAGAGCAGGAGGAGGCTATTGAACAGCAGGAC
The DNA here is from genome assembly GCA_013396915.1 of Stercorarius parasiticus. NCBI lineage: Eukaryota > Metazoa > Chordata > Aves > Charadriiformes > Stercorariidae > Stercorarius > Stercorarius parasiticus. The sequence continues at coordinate 7,786 of VWZL01002276.1, read as the reverse complement.
TTTTGGTCGCTGGCTCAAATCCAGCCCCGTGGCTGACAATAGGCTGATGTCAAGTGGGTTGAAGGTGTTAGGGAAGGATTTCTGTCCTGTCTTTCTGGAAGAAACCCCACTGAGGATCTCCCGTGCAGAGGCTGAGTGAAGGTCTGTGCAGTGATTCGCTGGCAAGACCAGCTCCAAAGTGATGTATCCAATATCCTGGTTCAAGCAAGGCTTCTGTGTGTCTCTGGCTGTTGCCCTGCCTCCTTTCTCTCTGCAGGGTGGAGACAGGGACCTGAGGGTGGGCCAGAGAAATGCTTTTACTCTTCTTGTTCTCAGCCCTCAGAAGGGAAGAGAGCTTGTACTCCACTGCCTGTCTACAGAGAAACTGTAAAAGCTCCGACAGCAGGAATCATAGTGGAAGGGATAAATCTGTCCAAAATTTCAGATAACCTCTTGGCTATCAGAGCAGCTGAATTCTCCGGTCACTGTCTTTACAGCAAGAGGAAAGCGTAGTGTTCTAAGGTATGTCTAGGCTTGTGGCTCAGGCCCAGGGAGTGACTCCTTTCCCTTTGCCTTCTCTAGCATTCGATGATTTACTTCTTCCATCACTATGAGCTGCCAGCCATCCTCCAGCAGATCAGGATCCAGGAGATGCTGCTGCAGAACCAGCAGGTGGGCCAGGGGACGCAGACCACGCTCCAAGATAACCTCAACAACAACACTACAGCTGCCCCTGTGGACGTGGGGAGCCGCCGGCCCCACCTGCCCGCCGGGCCCTCTGGGGAGAGCAGTGGCCCGGCTGCCCTGACTCCCGGCGAGGCCACCAGCGTCATCGCTGCTGCCACAGCGGCTTCTGTGGGCAGCGATCTGAACTGGGTGGCCGAGACAGCTGCCATTGTTACAGAAGCCTCGTTTCTCTCCGACCTGAGCACTACCCTCCTGGAGCCAAACGTGGTGCACGAAGCCATGGCCAACGGCAACCCTCAGGATGCCACCGCTGCCTCCAGTTTGGTTGCCCGCATCAGGGTCAGCAGCGACCACCCGGAGACGGCCATGGGCTCCATCACCATTGAAGTCACTTCAACATCTGTGGTGGCTGCAGCAGATGTTCCCCCCGCCGCAGAGGCGGCACCGGCTGCGCCCCTTGTCCCGCTGCAGGAGGAGGGGGCCTCTGTCCCCAGCCCTTCCCTTCCTGTGCAGACTGAGGCTGTCGAGGGCACAGACAGCCAAGCAAAGCCTAGCGGCAAGAACTGCGTTGCAAACAGCAGCGTGGCAGAGACCCCTCTAGCTGCTGCAGAGGACGCTGATCAGGACAGACGCTTGGGTCGTGCGCTCGGGGACCGGGGGCAAAGCAGCCCGTGCCCAGCACCAGCGGATAGTACGCCGAGCTCCAAACCGTGCTCGGAGCCAGACTTGCGGAGCCTGTCTTGAGTCCCTGTTACTGTAATACTGGACTGCCAGGAGGGCGTTTGGATTTCGTTTGTTACTATTTCTCACTTCACCATCATCCTTAACCCATGAATTCCTCTTAGCGGAGGCAGAGCAGCTGGGACAGAGAAAAGGGGCTGCAGTGAACTCCCCTGGGAAAAGCACGTGTACGAGAGGCTGCGGGGATGGAGGGACGAGGCGTTCGCTCCCGCAGCCTGCGCGGCTCGGGGCTCTCGTGCCACGGCTGCAGGCGAGCGGGCTACCTGCCTCCAGCCCTGCGGCCGGCTTGGTGCCACAGCTTTTCCTTGCCCCCAGCTTTGCCCCCTGCGGTCGCGTTTGCAGTCCAGGTGCTGTTCAACAAGTGTGAGCTGCTTTGTGACAGACCATGCGTGTGTGTGTGGTGGCTTTTTGGTTAGAATCGCAGCTGCGTATGAACAGAGAGAGCATTTTCAGACATCCCTGGGAGAGCCACGGAGGAGAGACCTGGTCAACCTTCCTCCTCCTTAAGGGGAAGAGGAGCTTGAGACCTTCCCCAAACACTAGATCTGCTCACGCCAGGGCAAAGCTGGGCAATAACCAAAGCAGAAGCTGCAGTTCAGCCCTGTTTTTTTTCTGTCCTTGAACTTCCCTCAGTCAGCGGGTTTGGGGGTAGGAGCTTCCATCCCAGGAGAGGTGCGTTGGGCTGGGGTTGACTCTTGTGCTGGTCAGCCCTGGAGAAGTGCCGTCCCTTCTGCTGCTGGTGACCTCTCCCAGGGCTTTGGGAATTTGGCCTCTCTTAGATGTATGTGCCCAGCATAAGTGGGAGTCCCTGGCACAGGCGAAGGGTCTCAATATCTGCTGGGAACCGGTCTGTGGTGTGGGTGTCTGCAGCGACGTTTGGGATGAGGACAGCAGCTCTGTCTCTGTACAACTCTGCTTTCGGCACCTGCCGCTGGGGGTGATGTAGTTTGCTTTTCAGTGCCTTGTCCCTCAAAGGGGACACGTTTGCATTTAAGATCAGCCCCATCCATCCCAGAGGAGAGATCGGCTTTTCACTGGCTGAACTGTTGCATGAGGTGGTTTAGCAAAGAACCAAAACACTAAAGCCAAGACATTTCAGCTAATTTTCCCTCCCTTCCCTGGCAGCGGAGGTGAAGCTGGCTGTGCCCGACCCCCCTGCACCGCAGCTGGCTGAGCGGGTACCACGGGGCTGAACTGGGGGGCTGGCACGGGGACCGGCTGCCCCCGAGGACGGGCTGGAGCCACGCGAAGACGTGGCTGGAAAGAGGGTTTGGGTTCGCAGGTAGAGTGGAGCGACGCAGGAGTCGTGTCTGTAGGGCTGAGAGGAGCTCGGGGAGGAGCGTGGTGGAAGGGCAGCGCTGGGAGGTGACGCGTGGGGCACTCCGCTCTTCGGGGGGAGCGGGTGGCTGTGGAAGTGTCCCCGATTCAGCCTCGTCTCCCCACAGCTGGGCAGCGCCTGCGGAGTCTGTATCCTGTGGAGGGCTCCTGTGTGCGTTTCCGCGTCTTCCACCAGGAAAGGGTTTCCCTGCCAGCACCGCGGGGGCTCGCAGCCCTGGCTTCACTTTCTCTGCATTTCCCACCCAGGTGCCGCCCTCCTTCTCTTTTTCTTTGCTTTTTGTCTCAAGGAGCCCTGGGTGTTGCTGTGGGGAGTGGGGGAGCCTGCTCGTGCCCAGCGTGTCACCTCCTCCTGCAGCCAGCCTTCCTGGGAAGGGGCCTTGGTGGCTCCTGCCTCCGGCGTGGATGTGCCAGACCCCCAGAGCAAGGAATAATCGTAGGCTTTTAAGAGGAGCGGGTGGGTGGGAGGGAAAGGGCGGGGGGGGAACCAAACCAAATGATTTGATGAATGAAGAGTAGAGTTCATTCTATTTAATTAATGTACAAAATGTGTTTGTATATAATAATAAATATTATATCTAACAGCCGCTGTGGTGCTGCTCTGGTGTCCTGCTAGCCGTTTGTGCTGGGTTCTCCTGCTGGAAGTTGAGGTGTGAGGAGCCGGGGGTGAGGGCGCAGCGCGTTGAGCCTTCGGCCGAGCCCCGCGTGCCCCGTTGCGCCTCGGAGGGACAGTGGCAGCGCAGGGGGCTGAGCCCGCGTCCCCCTCAGGGCTCTGCTCCCCTGTGTTCGGCAGCCTCCTTGTGCGAGTGGGAAGGCTGTGGGGAGGGAAGAGCTTTTCCCGTGCTCTCACCGGAGTCACCCACGTTTGGGCTGTGGGATATTGAATTTCCTCCGCTGGCCACGCTCTGGTGGGCTGAGCAACGAACCGGCGCTGGTGACATCCATGTCTCACCCTCGCCCCGGGGAAGGCTCCATTCCTGGTGGGAGCTGGCTCCGGAGCTCAGCCCAGCCGTGCTGCCCTGAAGCTGGCTCTGCCGGAGGGAGGTTGGGGTCTCGGCCCATCCTGCTCCACAGGACGAGGGCTCCTCACCTTCCTCCTCCTCCTATGCGCTGCTGGCCTGTGGCGTGGCTGGCACTTGCCTGCGGAGGAGGGAGGGGAAGGGTTACCCTCGCCCCAAGCCTTGCTGCATTTAAGATGCAGCTGGAAGAGAAAAAGCCGACTTTTTTTTTTCTCTGTCATCTTTTATTTACACGGTTTAAAAAACGCAGCGTTGCTGGAGGCTCTGCCAGCAGAAGGGCTGCGGTGTGTCCCGGTTCCGCGGGAGCCTCATCTCACCTTCACCCCTTCGCCAAAACAACCCCCTCAGCTGAGGCTGCTGCGTTTAAACCCCTGCCATCGGCAGGGTCAGGAGGGTGATGAGGAACAGATGAAGGCTCCAAAGCCGGGGAAGGGACTCCCTGCTCCATCTTGCCATCCCAAGGGCTTTTTCCCTTTTGTCCCTCGTCTCTTTGCTCCTGCACCAGCCAAGGGAGTGGGTGCTGGTCTCTCCTGCCCGGCTGAGCCCCCCCTGGCCCATGTCACCTCTCTTCCCGGGGCTCCTCGGTGACCAACGGGGCGGGCAGCACCCGGCCGCTCTTCGCCGTGCCCAGCACGGCCACCAGCTCGCTCTTCCTCACCAAGGCCGCCCGCAGCTGGTCCCGTATCTCCTGGATCTTCTCCTCCAGCTGTCGCAGCTCGCTCTCCCCGGCCGCCCTGTCCGGGGGCTGCAGCGCCCGCCCGTTCCCGGGGTGTCGCAGGGACCCCTCCTCCTCGGGGGGGGGTTTGTCCAGCTGGAAGCGCACCCGCCGTGCCTCTTTCCGCAGGGCACCCCAGGGCGGCCCCGCTGCCGGCGCCTGCCTCGGCTGGAGGTCGCACCTTTGTGGGGAGGGGGAGAAGGGCCGGGCTGGGGGCTGGGAGAGCCCTCCATGGCCCCCAGGGAGGAGGAGGAGGAGGAGGAAGAGAGCAGGGCAGGCACCCAGCCCCGGCCGTACCTCTGCTCCAAGCTCAGCTGCCGGCTGCTCTGCTCCTCCGTGCCCGTGTTCAGAGCCCGGTGGATTTTCTGGGAGGGGGGCACACATATTTTTAAGCAGGTAGAATGTACTTTTTAAAAAGGTAAAATGTATTTTAGAAGGCAGAATCTCTCCTTAAATAAGAATAAAGAGCTGCAAAGAGGTGAAAAGGCCCTGTGAAACCAGACACTTGGTATAAACAATAAATGCCTTACTAACGAAAGTACCCTCGAATAAGAACAGAAGGCGTGAAGAGCA
>VWZL01002274.1:205864-294018 GCA_013396915.1 Stercorarius parasiticus | reverse complement strand
CGCCGCGGGGGATGGCGCCCGGCAGCCGTCCGTGCAGAGCGGCTGCTGCAGTACCGGGCTATGGCCACCGGGAGGCAGCACGTGCGAGCGCGCGGTGGGGCGGTGGCGGGCCGGGCCGAGGAGGGGCAGGAGGCGGGGCCGAGGGAGGGCGGGAGCAGTAGGTGTTGCCCGGGAGGGGCAGAAGGCGGGCCCACGGCGCATGTGCGGCTCCCCACCTGCAGGAACTGCCTTCGCCCGCCGGGCGGCAGTACCCCCTTAATTATCCCGCTCTCAGCGCTCATTAGGGTGAGGAGCACTGACTGCTCTGAGCCCGCTTTAGTCCAGCCGGGGATCGTGACCACTCACTGGGCTGCAGTGCTCCCGCTTCCCTGCCCTGTCCGCGCTCGCAGCCCAGGCAGCGACAGCCAGCGCCTCTGCACCAAAAACCTGCAGAACAGGGGTTTTCGTCCAACAAAGAGCACGAGGGACGCTGCATCGCTCTGCGCCGGGCACCAGGGCCGTGGGGGTGACAGCAGTGAGTGCGCTGGGGACCAGGAAGGGAGGCAAGGGTGGTATTTTATGCACAAAATAAAAATCAGTGACTTTTTCTTTTTTTTTTTTTTTGCTTTCTGGCTGCACAAATCCATGTATAGCATAGACATGGCATATATAGCATAGACATTTACACTTATGTATCTATTTACACGTGTATATATATATATTTTTAGGGAATATATATTCTCTATTTACGCTTACATAGAATAGCTGTTCAGACTTAGATCTACTTAGATTTATACATTAACACTTATTATATAGCATATCTATTTATACTATCTGCTTAGACATTTATTTTGACCTTTTCACTGCTTAGTTTGATATTTTTCTCATAATACTACTCAAACATAATTGATGCCCACTATTGTCTTGTTAACATCAGTGTTTTGTTTGGGCATCAATTATACCCAAGTAGTAGTCTACATTTCTTTTAATAACTTCAGGTAGTTTTTAAAAGAAAACCGTTATGCAACTGCAACGACTAATATTAAGGGAGCTTGATAAAGGGAATTGTTGAAAGAAAAATTAAACAACAACAGGGTACAAGAAATACAGGGGAGAATTAAAAAAAATAAGAGAGAAAGATGATTAGAGGGAGACATAGAAGGAACTTTAAAAAGCAACTGAGTACAAGAGAAGTAGACAAGAATTAAAACATAGGGACAGGGAGGTGAATAGAGGACGACGTAGAAAAAAATATTTAAACAGGGATTGGGCACAAGAAACAAGAATACTAAAAAAAACAAACCAGGGACAGGGAGATGAATAGAGGACAACACAGAAAGAAAATTTAAAAAGCAATTGGGTACAAGAAACACAGGAATATTAAAAAAACAGGTACAATGAGATCGACAGAAGAAACCATAATAACAAAAATTTAAAAGCAGCAGGGTATGAGAAACACAGGAAATAATTAAAAAATAGGGAGAGGGAGATGGACAGGAGGAAACATAGAAGGAAAATTTAAAAAGTGACAGGGTACAAGACAGAGGGAGGAATTACAAAATAGGGACAGGGTACCGGAGAGAAAAAAATTCATAGGTGAAGTGGTACAGGGCAGAGTTGGCAGAAGAGTAACAAGCTTTGGGGAGCTGGATGGGTACGTGGGGCGGCGGAGAGGGAGACAGAACCAGGGACAGGCAGGGAGGCAGAGATCTGGCGCAGGGCGGCAGAGATGGACTGGGACGCACAGGAGAGAACACGCCATTCACCACAGCTCCTGCCACTGGCAGGAGACCTTCACTGCCCCGAAGCCATTTTTTCTGCCTCGGCCGCAGGCGCCTCGATCGTTCTCCACCACGAGGCTTTCCAGTGGCTCACACTGGAGTGAGGCAGCTGATGGAGGCACCAAGCTCCCGGCACTGCATGCAGGTGGTGGTCTCTGTCCATGATGGCTCAAAAGGATTCTTCCTCGCCACAGGGACTGGTCAGTCCTTGCTGGAGGCAGCTGTCTGCGGGAGGACCCCCTTGGATTCCCTCCTCAGATGGTTCACCTTCATCAGCTCCCTCAGGCAGGCGTGCCTGGGCAGACCCTTCCCCAGCTAAAGGGAGGAATTAAAAAATAGGGACAGTGAGCTGGATAGAGGGAGACATAGAAACAAAATTTAAAAACTGATGGAGTACAAAACAGACGGGAAAACATTAAGAAATAAAGACAGAGAGAGGGGTAGCGGGGTACATAGAAAGAGACACTAGAAAGCGGTGGGGTACAGGAAACACAGGAAAAAAATTTAAAAATAGAATCAGTTAGGTTGGAAAGGACCTTTAACATCATCAAGCAGCTTTGTCTATATCCATTAAACAGTGGCTGTTCTCAAATTCAGGCTCGCTTTCACACCAACTGCAGTCACAAACAGGCTGGAGCACACAAGATTTTGTTCACCTGGAAGCGTCATCGGGTACTACCCACACCTTCCACAGACTGAGCCATTGATGCTTCTGAAAGTTACATTTATACCTTAATGCATTTTGAGACACATAAATACCTTTAAAATTACTCATGTATTTTCTAGGAAATCCAAATGGTTTCACCTTCCTCTCATTTACAAGTTTAAGAAGCTGGGGCCACAATATCTAAAACTGCTACTTGGCTGTTATGAAATTCATTTTTGAGTTCTAGCTCATAATAGCTGAGCATTTATTTAACAGCAACTATTGATATGCTGAGAAATTTGATGTGCTTTCATTGCTTCTCATTCTCCAATATTAATTCTCATCCTCATGCTTTAGCATTGCTGATTTTTGTGCCTTATGAAGGGGTGGAATAAAGAGTTAATTTTGTGGCAGGGATGCTGCTTGTGTCCTGTCTGTAACTGTTCACTCTCCAACGGAAAAGTTTTTTGTATTTAATTGCAAAGAAATCACTGGACAAACTCAAGAAAAATGAACCAATAACTAAGAAAAAGATGCATTTTCAAATTAAATATTATGAATTACGTATATTGACTCATTTGCGCTGCTTAATGGTATTTGTTGTGAAATAAAAGCAGCCTAGTGTATTCATCAAAGGATTTAACACTAAATGATATTTCTCTGTTTAAAATCACAACTACTCTGTTTCAGAATTGGACTATTTCCTATTCACCTACCGACAGAAGAAAACACGGTTGGGTTAAGAAAAAGTCAAAAGATAACTTTCTCCATTTATATCTCATGAAGGAACTTTCATGATTTAAGGCATAGGATGAAGTTCACTGTCAAGTATATATTTACAAACGGATCACTGGCTCACGCTTTGTGATAGTAACCGCATCCTCAGGGTACAATTACAGCAATTATGTGGACGGATGTTCTCATTGGTAACCTTTGACTCATCTCCTACAAACTGTCAGTCTTCATCATCAAATAGGGAAAGCAACATATTGTTTCTATTCAGTCATCTGCTTCTGAGAAAGAGAAAACCCCACTATTTGGACAGCCTGCCTGCCCATACATACGGCCTCCTGTAGCTACCCTGCATCTGCCAGACGGAGCGGCAAGCCCTGGAACGAACAGCAGTTCACTCTTGTACTGTTATTCTGTCAAGACGAAGCCGGCAGGCACTCTCCTGCACTTCTGCATTTCTCTTAGGAATTTCAAGAGAAGCAGAAAAAAAAATTTTTGTATGCAAAGTACAGATGTGTTACCTATTCTTAAAAGGTGATAAGTATCTTGGTCTTCAATAGGATTTGTTGGTTATGCATCAATTTTTGGAAGTTAGCCCCAAAAGGAAGAGACCAATGTCTCAGCTCCCCTCTAACTGGAATTAATTCACTGAACTAAACGGATTTACTATAAACTTACACCCATGCAAAGACGGAGCACAGTCTTACATTAACATTATTATGACATTTATTATCACACAATTTTTACTAAAGTAAAACTCCTGCAAAAGTTTTGTTAGAGGGCACGGCCTGAAGGATACAGTCCATTTCAAATTAAGCGATTTCAGTTCACAGTCAGTAATGTTAAATGATGAAGAGATAAATTAACTCCATTCAAAGAGCAGGACACTTAAAATAGGATGGGAAAATAACTCCTATAAACAGTTTTATAACTGTCACTTCACAGCGAAACAGCTGGTGAGTTACTATAATAGAATGAAGAAAAATCACCTTTGCCTTAAAGGGAAGACAGCCTAGTTCTCTCAGCATACAGTGCTTTCAGAAAAAGGACGGCTGTTCAAAAGCTTAATTATAATCATCATTAGCTGGTACCTATCATTTACTTAGTTGGTAATAAAACCAAGGCTCTTTCTTACCAAAGCAAACAGCAATGTCACTCCTCCTTTGCATTCCTCCCATTAGCTGGAAATGTTGTTCTCTGGATGTGGCAGGGATAAAACCAGTAAGAGACTGCATCTGGAAAAAAAACTACCAAAGCTAAAAATAAACAAATTCATTTACAGAGGTAACTCAAACAGTCAACTACCAAAGAAGAAAGAAACAAAATTCTTCATTGTCAAGTGCCAATTCAAAGTGAAAACAGATTGAACTACAACTGTCAGAAAATTCTTTACCAATTTGTAATGATCACACACCCGTAACACCAGACAGAGTCCAACTGTTTCAGGTCCTTGCTTGTTTGCTTACCACGTTTTGCTACTGTAACTTAATCATTACATGCTGCAACACACTGGGTTTCTATTTCTAGTTCACCGAGATTAAACTAGTAATAAGCAGCAGCATACTGTATCATCAGTGGGCTTCATAGCTCCTGAAGGCAAAAGGATTAAATCAGAGATTTATTTTGGTTTGTGTATCATCTTCCTCATCTGTACAATGGAGACAACATGGCTATGGTTGAGAGAGGCAACTTAGGCTTTCTCAAAACAAAAAAAATTAAATTCCCATCTGTTAAATTTTTGTCAGTTATATTTGCAGGATAGTTGTGAGATTGCTAAATAACCAAATTTATTTTAACTAACAAAAAAGTAATCATGGCAAATATCTCCAGTAGATGTACCAACAGACAGCAGACACGTTACCCTAATCCAGACTCAGTTATCAGCACAAAGACTTGAAAGACAGGAAAAAGAGTATTTTGGTTATGAAGGAGGGAATGGCAGGAACTTAAGACTTGACAGTTCAGGAAAATTTCTTGGAACACTCACAAAAAATGGAAATCAGCTGTAAATCCACTATTTTCCTCATCTACTGTACCAGAATGATGCTTAGACTATGAGTAAAGATCACCTCATGGTAAAATTTTACATCGCAGCATGCAGAGAAAAGACCTGTTGTGGTGACACTGACTGTGCACCGTTTCCACACTGCTACATCAAAGCTTAACTTGGAGAAAAATGAAATCTATAGGAGTTGAGAAGTTCATCCAGTTATGAAGGGTCTTATCACCTCTCATGGTCTGTGAGCATGCTTCCCTTCACCTTAAAGGACTCTATAAGTTTGTCTAACGAATCTGTTGCTTGTTAAAAGCCTTAAGACCTATTTAATTAAAGATTTCTTAGCTAAACAGACTAAATTATCATTAAACAATCATTTTACATCATATGTTAAAATGATTTATCAACAACAGAAAATACATTAACACGCTCCTGGTGCACACTCCCTATACCTCCCTTGCACTGGTGGCACTCATCTGCCCTTTTGCTGAGCCGACTCAGCCAACTAAACTAGGGCACAGGACAAACTCAGCAAAGGCAGGGCAGGGCAGGGCTGACGAGGCATCACAATTAACGAGCGCGAAGGGACTGGCTGTGCAGCGCAGGCTGGGCCGGCTGCTGTGAACGTGAATGCCCATTTCAGTAGCAAGAAGGCAGCCCCATCCCGGCACAGCTGGGCTTCAGCAGAAGACAGCCAGTTCTGCGCACCCCGTCCTCCTTCCTGGCAGAAGTGACTCACTTTGTAGTGATACTAGGACTTATTAGCCTGCTAAGGAAAAAAAGCTACAAAGAACTCTCTTTATATAGCTTTGACATGCATAAGATCATCGGCAAGATACCTTACTAAGTCAAAATTAAGACAAAAAAGTCAAAGCACTTTTGACGTGCGTCATTTGTTCTTCAGCTTGCTTAAATAGATGTGAACGTTTACTGCCATCTACAGGAAGCTGCTCTAATTACCTCTATCAGTCTTCAACTCGCAGCACAGTGCTTAAACAAACACTATCATGCAAGCACGCGTTCCAGCTCGCAGCCCCACTCATGCTGACAATAGCTGCTCTTCTTCATTTCCTTGGAAGACTCTAGGATCCTGGGGGGAAAAATTCTTCACAGTGTAATTCACTCTAATCAATACATCAAAATGTTACTGTTCTTCAAGGCCTTAGTTATATTATGGAGCCTAATTAGTAAAAATTTATCCAAAGTAATGTTTTCACTCTTTCTCCACTTTTATCTACTCGGTATGATGTGTTACATCTGCCTGTGCAGAAACTGTACTTTTTCCTCACAGATTAACTATTTCAAGCACAGACAATTTCTGCTGGCAGAGGAAACTCAGAATGCATTCTTCCTCTTACGTAGAAATCTTCTTCTCCAAGTAACTGAATTATCTGAGAATACTGTAGAATACTTCAGCATTATCTGTTTCATGACGAATCATTCCTGTATATTTAACAACTCCTCCATAATTAGTAAATTAAGGTATTTTAAAATTGGCATCTGTTCAGAATATGTACTTTTAAAAATGATACTAATACATGTGCACTCATCAAAAATACATGAATAATACCATTAAATTAAATTATCTTCATAAAATAAACATCTGAAAGCCACAGTGATGCAAATCCTTAATCATGAAGAACAATCACTGTTTGTGGTTAAAAAGCACGAGACCACTAGAAATGGCTCCTGAAGAGGTCAAAGCATTCTTGCTTGATTTTCAAAAGGATGCATTTCTAGTCAAGTGCAGAGACTTTATGTAGTCTGCTTTTGAGATGTCAGCACAAAATGAGTCAGCTTTGTTATTAACAACAATTTAAATGAACAATATATATTTAGCAAATTGACAAAGTAATTTATACAGCTTCTAAAATGAATTTTAACAAAAAAATCTGTTGCTTAGAATTTATGACACAAATGGAAACAGCACAAGAATAAACTCAACAATATTATTTAAGCAATTACCATGGACAAAGGTATCCTTAAGTCCTGTTATCGACAACGCAGCCAGAACAAATCATTAACTTATTAAAACCGGATAAATACTTCAATTATGAAAATGGACACAAACCAATAATTATGAATCTTTATTAAATACTCAAATAACAGCATTATAATGAAAGGAGGACAAAGCCAATGAGTAATTTTGATAAATTCAAATACACTGACATACGCTACAAAACTGCATGAGGTTTGCTACCAAAGTGGTAATTCCTGTTCATCTATTTAATTGAGCTGATTGATTAGGGTCTTGATGAGGCCCTTTAGTGTAGAGTGGTCTACATCTTCTAAAACTGGGTAATATACTCCTGTAAGACAGCAAGTATCTATCGGACACCCATCTCCTAGCCATGTACATGGAGATACCTAAGACATTGCATGACAGTTAAAGCTCCTCAACACTCCATTGGTTTGGGTCTTATTAACAGCAAAACAGTTGCCGAATTTAAAAAGTTATCCTAGTAAAACAGGCATGTAGACATGTTATCAAGTATAAGATAAAGCTGTTAGTTTAATATATTAACTGGAAAAACCTTAAGTTTTCATTCTTAAAAGATTTTTCAGAGTAACAAAAGTTAAAGTTTCCAGTATTTAGATCTCAAACTGCAGCTAATCTGTAATGCACAGTACGCAGCAGAATCTACAACCCTTGGCCACATCAGCATAACTAGCAAACGTAGCTTGCTCAACGTGCAAACCCAAACAATTTTATACTGCCTGAGTTCTGTATTATATTTATAATGAAGTTAAACAGAGATGTTAATCTTGAAATTAGGATAAGGGTTTGGCATTTTAATTAAAATTATTTACTTGTTACATGACCCAATATTATTAAAATTGGTTAGCAATGCTAGTGCTTATTTATAATGAAACGTGACATAAGAATATAAGTATTCAATATGAATATTTTAAAGTAAGATTTTATGAACAGGTTTCCAAGTCCTAATTATAAGTGACAGAAAATTGAGTGAATAGTGCATAAATGGGAATTATGATAATTGTCATCTAATTGTAAACTAACCATAAAAATCAATAGTACTTACTGTAATTACTCTAACTGTATTATTAATTAAGCAGTAAAGCCAGTAGTTCTTATAACCTAAAAAAAGTTAAAGAATTATATTTGACATTTAAATTTATCAGATTCTTAAATGTACTATAAACACCAAGTTTCCTAAATAATAACAAGTGTGCTTTATTGAAGGCCTAATTAAGATCAAAGTCATGGGTATGTTTTGGACCTAGTGCTAAATGTATGATCACAATTTTACAGGGAAACGCTTGCAAGGAGGCTATTTAAAGGGGAAGGAGGGGGGACGGAAACAGTTTCCACCTGCGCCCAAGAAATAGTCAGCTTAAGGTGACAGAAAGTTACGCATTCCCAGAAAGGGGTGGTCCTGCACACTTCTCTGACACCAGCACACACTGCTGCTTCTTCGTTTTTGTCAACTCAAACGATCATGCAGCTCCCTGTCTGTCCAGCTAATTGATCTGACCAAAACCAAGACAAGAGAAAAGACTAGTTTCTAATTAGATCTACATGCTGATCCAGCTCATTCTACAGCCGTACGGTTGCTAGAGCTGACACAAGAGGGAAGAAAGAAAATTATGCCCAGGACATGGGGAAAAGACAGGACAGGCAGCACGAGCCAGCCGTGAAACCATATCCCAAAGCTTGCAGGAACTTAATACTCTAACAAGCCAAAAGGATCTGCTTCTGCAACAATTTTCCATGCTAATGTAAAAACTAAAGAAATTCTTCCGAAGATAATGACATTATACCTATTAAAAACCACTGGGAAAAGAGAATGGAGCTAATAACATTAAATAATTACTAGGAGTATGGGGCATAAAACCTTCTGCTTTTTTAGCACAAAATTGTATTTTAGCATCGTGAATTCTACGTAAAAATGAATGTGTTTGCAGAAAGGAGATTTTTTAAGTGTTCCCTGCATTAAAGGAGTCATTGCCTTTCATATGCTCACCTCAGGAAAGTACAAATAGACTGAAGTTCATGCAGCTCTCAATTCTATCAGGGCTACTGAGGAATAAATTTGCTTCAGATCAGTATGCAATTCTGCGAGTACATCTGGAAGAAAAATGAAATGCAAGGTGAAACAAACCTATCTACTTTTTCATAAATTACTCTGAAATCAGCTAATTGTTTCTTCAATCTGTTATTACACGTATGTAATAAAACAGGTAAAGGTTTTCTATAACTTTCACAGTTTAGCAATGTTTATTGAGGTTACACAGCAGAAAAAGAGAGAAAAAAGCTTTCAACCAGCATATTTTCTAGCCGCCTAACTGTACGTAGTTACACACTGAACCAGTCAGATACAACCAGTAAAAACAAGGAAGACCAGAGTCTGTTCGTGCGTTATTTGTCCATCATGTTGAGAATTATTTCACAAATCGTTTCTGTTGTCTCCTCTCTCAGAGTTGCTGTTTCTGTTCCCTCTAAAACAGGAGCAATCTCACTGGCACAATGTTCATTTTTCACAGTGGAGACATCTTGGAATGATTCCAGGTCAACTTTACAAAAAAAAATTAAATATCGTGGTGATTAACCAGAAAGACAAGTAAATATTTCAATAAATCTAACAAACAGGCAATTTAATTTAGTCGAGAAAATACTGCCAATATATAACAACAGCGTATCTTTTATCTTACAGTTTATTTGGAGAATAAATATATTTTATGTTGAACATTACGTTACAAGCTATGTTAGTGAGCAGTGCCCATGGTATTCTTATCAGAGGAAAACTAAGCATTATTTAACTGGAAATTTAATTCTCATATGCACGCGTTTTATTTTTTAATTATTAGTAACAGCAAATCACCGACAGCACCAGTGACACGAGTAATCCTTTGTAAAGCCACATACAGGATCCCACAGGTCCCTGCAAGTTGTGCCACAAGTGGACAGTGATATATACTTGAAAATGCCAACTTTGGGAGAAAACCTTCTGGAATCATCATAGAAATTTCTAGTATTTGTGTGAGTCAGTTAATGGACTGAGGATCTGCACGAACACATCTAACAACACATTATCCTAGCTCTAGAAAATCAAGCTTCTAGATGAAGGTATCTGCAAGGTACCAAAAAGAAATTGTTTGCATGTAGCAAAACATTAATAAACAGCAAAATCAAATTACTGCAAAAACATAAACACTGCAGCTGTAACATTTCTCTCTAACCATACCATTACTGCCTTACCAGTGAAAACAGAAGTGTCAATGCTAATGTAAACTCAGCTGCTGATATATATTCATTAGATTCAGAAAAGCTCCAAGATTTCTTCTTCTTCTCGCTATGTCAAATTTTATCTCAGTGTCACTGGCCACAAATCAGCATGGATATAATCTGATATACCAAAATGTAAGGTTTTAGGACAGCTAGGCTTTAGATGTATCTCCGTTCTTGTCTCTTACTCCATAAAAATCACCAGAAGAATCCTATTAAGAACACTACTATGACTTTCAAACAGCATCTGGGAAGCAGAGGGGCAAACAATGACAGGATAGTCTGGTCAGGCAAAGCTGGTGTTTTGGCCCTGGTGGCCCTGAAGGTGACCTCAGAAACATACGACCAGCTCTCACCCTGCAACAGTGCAGAGATTCAGCATTGAATCAAACAGATAAAGGGAAGGCAGGATGCATGAGGATACAGGGTTCCTGCCCACGGCCTGACCTAACTGAATATTGTATATTGACCTTTGTCTAATTCAACAGAAATGCACATAAATGAAATTATGACCTCTGGGTCGAATTCAAACTGTAAGGTGAAACTGTTAGGATACTACTACATATGTGGTGGCAGGCTAAGGTTTATTTTAAAGAACAAAAAAAACCCAACAAAACCCAACAAACCTTCATATGCTTTTAGAGTTCTAAATAAGATAAAACATAAATGATTGTATCAGGAATGTACTGGCGTAACCTCGATAGGAAAGGCACTTCACTTATTGCTGCGGAGTTCTCGCTGACAAGACATCAACTGACTGATTAGTCTACCATTTCAGTCTGCCGAAACCTGAACTTAGTCACTTTCTGAGAATCTTAACCTAATGAGAAAAGATGAGGAAGCAGAAGAGAAGGAAAGAGATAAACTGTGGGCCATCTTCTGGTTTATATTGAAGTTTACAGAATAAATGCTCAGTGATCAAGAGCTATCCACAATGAGTAACGCTAAGTAATTAATTACAAGTGAGTTTCTGGTTGCTGACATGCTGAACCAAGAGCTCTATAAAATGCCCCGATCACCTCTGCAGTATGACAGAAGAATGACTCTAGCTATTTAAATCAGTAGCATTTTTATTATTATTTGACCACTATCTGGTCGAAGTATGAGAGAAAGAAGATGAACAATCTCTTTACTAAGATGTGCCAGATCTTTCGTGATTAACCTGCAATCCGAGTTCTGAAATTGAAATGTTTTCAATCTGATCTGTATTAAAGCAGTATATTATAAAACATGAGCTCTTAAGAAAACTCACTATGGTTCAACTCAGTAATGATGTGTTTCATCCTCCTTTATAAAGGCAAAGGGAATTTGTAAAAGGGAAAAGAAAAATGCAGTTGTAAGCACTGCTAAGCAGGGAGTTTAGGAACATGTTTGCAGAAGCCTGGGAACAGAAGTCCCAGAATGGGTACCTGAGCAATGAGCCAACTCAGATGACAAGAATTTCTCAGGAAAAATAAAGACTATTTGGATGTATTCTTCCATTATTAGCACTTAAATTAGCTTCATTGTGAAACAGTAATTAAACAGCAGAGGAGATTCACTGCCTTAGCCTTTTATTCTTGATTCTAATTTACATGATTAAATTCTAACTTATTCTCTGATTACCTTCTTCCTTAACACGATTTGGGTTCTCATGGGTTTCATTTTTGCCCTTGCTTCTTTTTCTGGGTGCAGCAGTTTTTGCCCTCACCAACCCACAATTTTCAGCATGCTTATGCATATTATTCTGCTAGCATAATCAAGCATAAACATATGAATCAAATATTAATGTATGTAAACAATTTAACACACACAAAACCCAAATATGGTTCTGACAGACAAATTTTGGAACACTAAGTGAAAGGCTGACTTAGTTAACAACCTCCATAAAACTCCTTAAGATTTTCCAGAATACATATTAAAATTCTGCTTTAAAAGAACATTGCCATTTGGTGGCTATAAAATCAAATTTGTCATTTTCTGGTTCCTGGTCAAGCAATAATGTTTCACATGTAAAATCTGTATGTGGAAAAAAAGGTTACGTTTACTTTAGAAGTGCGCAGTTAAGCCAAAACCAGAGATACGTTCTTGCTGCATATGACTTTAAAGGAGTGAATAATAATTTCTTACTTTCCTTGTCGACCTGGTCCTAGCGGTCTTGCACTTCAATTATCTTTCGAAGTTCTTTAATTTGTCTTAAAATTCATACCTCCACACCGCCTTTCTATTTGTTTTAAGAAGACTACTGTATTAAACATTAGTAAATTCGATACTGGATTGTACAAACCAGGACCAACCCTGAAAATACAAAGTGGCAGATATTTTCTACCTAAAGGGGAATACCATAAAGTTCTTTATTAATCCCCCAATGTAAGGTTTGGGAAAGGAAACAAACTGTGCTGGCTCGGCATTAAGGAGTTAACATTCCAGCCAGTACACTGCTTTTTACTCTCAGTCCTTTGTGACAATATCATCTGCAATACTTAGCTAAAGATAACTTCACTGAGATTCCTTAAAAGGAAGTATCTTACCCAGAGTGAGTAGCCCTTACCACATTTAGGGCATTCATAAACTGTAGGGTTAATGTTAGAATCATGGTGCTTCCTAAAGTGAAGAGTGAGAAGCTGCTTTCGTTGAAAGCTTTTGCTGCAACACAAACAAGTGAAGGGCTTCTCACCAATATGGGTTCGTTTATGCACACTTAAGTGTTGTTCCTGCTATCCAGCTTTGTGACACGTGTTCAAAGAAAACACATAGGCACACAGAAAAGTTAAAGGATGTCACACAGACTCCCTAATTATCCTCCACTGTAAGATGATGCTGAAGAACATGCTGGGATACTGCACACTGACTTGGAGAAGGTCAGAGGTTTTCCTCCTCACCTTATTAAGGTTAGCAGAGAAAATAATCAGAACGGAGCAATGGTACATTCCAAAATATCAAGGCCAAAGTAATGCTATCCTGAATGTATTCTTTAAAATAAAAGTTTCCGTTCGGACAATTTATTCTGTGACACTGCTGAAAATCACAATTAAGGCACAAATATTGTATTTTGTTCTTATCACAGTGTCACTGAAAGTGATTGCTCTTACTGTATACTTTAAGCAGTTCACGTGCAAAAGATTTATCAAGAAAATAGCCTCAGAGTTTCCAGCATTTCAGTTTTACTGTTTATGAACCATTTATCTTGCAAATAAATATAACTACACTATTTCAGTTAGACTGCAGTAGCAAAAGTTTTTATCTTCTTTAGGTAAATATAACCCCAAATCCAACCATACCTTGCTAAACCATCAGTTGAAAAAGCAATAATTTTTCAGTGAATTTAAATACCTGCTTACATGCGTAGCTGCACTGATCCCATTTGAATCTTTTTTTCATTTCTATGAGTCTTCTTGTGCTGAATAAGAGCATGGTGCTCATGAAAAACAGCTGCACAGCGACTGCATTTAATTGCCACTACCACGTAGGAATGCAGATTTCGCAAGTGGACACCTGAACAGTTAAAAGCAACTAATTTTAATGGTAATTTTTTTTATTTCCACGATTTTGAACAAGAGTTGGACTGTACATAGCCCCGAGTAATGCATATGTTGTAGAGAAAAACACAAAAAAGAACCTTCTGTGTTCTCTGCAGATTGCCAAATACACAATTTTTCAAATTAGTTTAAGATAAACAAAGTTGCAGCAAGATGTTGTAACTTTCTAGAGAAATCTTACTGATTTTAATGCATATCCTGGAACAAATCAAATCCTTTCAAAAATTCTGGTAACTGCTTTTATCCATACACAAAAATTCATTTGAAAACACTACCCAAAGTAGTATTTACAATATTAAAATGAAAAGTGCAAAAATACACAAAGAAATTATATATATATGTAAATAACAGTTCCACTTCTACCTTCAGATACTGAAATGGGCTCAAAGTCATCAATGGGATCTTTATTTGAAAATATAAACAGATGCTAAGGGCATCTTTGTATGTCTAAATATTTTTTTAATATAGCTTTTTCATATATTTCTGGAAACTACACTCTGGAAATTTCAAAATTTCGTATAGGTTTTGTTGGTATTGGTCAGCTAAATTGCCTCAAATATAGTAAATATGCTATATTTCTACTACACTGATTTGTTAACAAAACTATCATCTGTACAAAAACATTTTCTTCCTAGAAAAGAAGATGACACTACACATGAAATTTATGGATAGGGACAACTTTACTGGTACTCGAAGCAAGTACTGTTCCAAATAAGAGTAGGTAAAAAATTTAGTATACCAAATTATCAGAAAATCATGACGGCTTGTGTTTCAAGAACTGTGGTTTGTACAAGGAAAAATTTTAATTTATATTTTCCATTACAATTATAATTTTAATTTAGAGTTTCAGTATCAACCTCTGTATCAGTTCTGTTTGATAATCATGGCAAAGTAAAAAATTCCATTATTTACATATAGAATGAAAATGAACGTACATAGTGGTTTGTTCTTTGCATTCTGTGAAAAGACCTGAACTAGCTAAGAGCCATTTGAGTTTATTGTTATCATGTTCAATGTTTCAGGTGTGTTATGTAGCCCAAAAATAATCTCCGATAGTTAAGAGTTTTGAACGCTTGAAGCATGGTAAAACCATTGTCCACTGGACGGATGAAGTAAAAACTTGCATTTTACTAACTAATGCGAATACATTTATTTCTTCAAATTGCAAGGACAATGTACTCGGGAACTAAGCACACAGAACAATTTTAAACTAAAAAGTAAAAGCTTACTTGGTATACGCAAAACCCCATATATACTAAAACACTCAATCTGTTTTAGTTTCTCATATAGCTAGACGCATATACACATTTTAACTACATCTGAGAAAAACAGAATGCGAGAACTGAAATGGTTTTATATAGATCTGACTATTTTCTGTGGCTTTAACAAAAAAAACCCCAAACCCTTTTAAATACCACCTGGACATACATTTTTGTGAAATGTCTTCTTATTGAACAACAAAAGGTCACAATGCCACAGGTATCAAACAAAAGTTAAGCTAAATGTTTCCTACTTTGCATTTCAAACAAATTAAATCAACCACAAGATGTCACCACATCTCCTCGCAGGAGAGACTTATCTGTAAAATAATGAATACATTTTCCACAAAAATATTCCGTAATGAAATGAAGTCACCTATAACATATTTGCTATCATTGTAAGCAGTGAAAATCAGAGATTTCACCTGTAACTATCTCCACATTTCATTTTCCATTTTTTCCTTTAAACTCACCCAAGTCAATTTTTCATGCAATAAAGGCACCACAATGTGCACACTGGTATTTTGGCACATTTTCTCCATGCTTCTGTAACACATGGATTTTCATGGTACCACTTTGAGAGAATTTGGCCTGGCAAACATAACATTCATAGGGTTTTTCACCTATAAAAAACTATATTAAAGTAACATAGGCTTAGAAACTCTACTTATTTGATACAAATGCAAAATTCCCACACATCTCAACATCCATGTTCTAACAGCAACAGTCTTCAGACCAACCAAAACATTATTATTAGTTGACGGCGCACAAAAGGCTAAAGAAGTCTACATAAGCTTACATTGCTTATTACAATGCAAAAACTTGGCTTCCAGAATCTGTGAGTCAAACTGATGAAGCATAAAGCCATTAATATAATTCTAAAGTATTAATCAGGAATTATTTTAATTATCTTCTAATCTGTCTTGAATATTTAATGTAAAAAAATCCTCAAATGTGCAAGGAGAGAAAGTTAACAGCTATCACAACATCATGATAAAAGTGACTCAACACCAGCCATTGATAACGGTGGAAGAGAAAGCAGTAAATTATTTCCTTGCCTTTCTTCACCAAAAAGTCACATCAGGTGTGAATATCATAAAAAAATTACATCAACACTGGCAACTGACGCAGTCTAATAAAAGAGAAACAACTAGTGCTGAGGACCAACATGCACACAGATTTCGAACCAACTCCAGACTGGTTCTGTGAACTAAGTCCCTACCAGTACCGGATAACACTCTTGGACTCTTCTGGTTGGCTCTCATTAAAAAGGAATTCAGTTTAATTGCACCAAACTGCCTCAAGATATGGGCCAAAGCATGATAAGTGGGGATATTTGGAAGATTTGATTCAAACAACGCTCTCATACTCTAATTCAAACTAAAACACTAATCATAACATACATTACATATTATAATTGAGCTACGTTAAACCCTAACGTCTCTGATGGATAACAACTGCCTTCTCAGAAGGCGTGCACATCACAGAGCCATGACTGGAACACACTGCTTTCAAAGTTAAAACAATTTAATTCTTTGCTGACCAAATTAGTTAGTAGCAATTTGGGTCTGCAACCATGTCCATGTTTTGAACAGGCATTTTAATCTCTCCTGTCAGATACATCTCCATATAACATTAACTAATTGAGAAATAAAAGTGACAACTTGATCCACAGAAAACAGGACCACATAAATGTTTTTCTATTATGAAAAAAGTTTAGGAGAACGGCAAGACTGCAACTACTAGCACCGTACAGCTAGACTTCCAATAGCCAAATCCAGAAAATTTAAAGAGAACATGTTTTTCAGGCACGTTTTTACTCAAAACCGCAAGTGAAAAAAGTGCTAATTTAGAGCCTGAAATTAGATCACTCTAACCCTATGAACGTTAAGGGCCTAAGGACACAGACTTGATCATTACATCAGAGCCCTACCTGAATGAGTTATCATGTGCCATTTCAGTTTATATGCATCTTTGCTAGCATAACTGCAAAGGTCACAGGCATAAGGACGCTCTCCTGTATGTGAGCGAAGATGTCGTTTCATTTCGCTTGCCTAGTATAAAAATAAGAAGTATTCTGCAGTAACATTTACGTTAGAGACATAATCAATTAAAACATATGCAATTTTGCAAAATACATCTATTGTTGTTGAGACCAAACTCATTAACCAAATATTAACCTTCAAGTCCCAATGAAGCACTTTCATTGGAAAAGTTTAATTCATTCTACTTTTTTTATACTGTTCTTGTGATATGTTCTACCTAAATATTGTAGGTATGCAAGGTAAAATTAGGAGTTACCTAATGTTCGATTCCCCCATTTATAAACATGCTTAATGAATTCACTGCTAGATCCATTCAAATCTACAACGCTATTCACTTAAATAAAATTAAACATGATTGCCAATCTTTGCTATACAAAAGTCAAATCATATTCATGGTATTAGTAGGGGGCTGCTTCAGCTCTCCTCGTTCAGGTAAGGCTTATAGCAATATTAGTGAGAGCTCTGCAACAGCAACGAGTACTGAACACTTCCTTATCAAAACAAGGCAAAAAATAGGATACTTTAACATAAATTGACAAGGTTTTTAGAGATGCAAGCTATCCAAAATCTACTTAATAAGATAAGGTGTGTGGAATAAAGTTCAGGTTTGCTTACAGCTCTACATCCGGACACAGCACATAAAAAAAATTAGATATTGAATATCCACTAAACTGTGACAGTGATTCAATCGTCAGTGCGTGACTGAAAGCCTGTTTTTTCCAAGTGAACCCTTAGGCAGTCTTTAACATTTTTGTTTTTAGATTAAGAAAGTTTCAATCCTGTTAAAAGAACAAACATCATCACGTTTAACGTATAAACACAATACATGAGCTTCATTTTAGACATTAGCCAGTCTTGTCCTACGCCATATGGAATGAAGTATAAAGGAGGATCAAGTATGCTTTTGTAGGATCAAATTCACACAAACACATTGTCTAGCAGCAATTTTAGCATAATAAAAAAGAAAACACCGTTAAAATGTAACTAGTTTTGAAAAGCTAAATAATTGTACAAATACTAATTTAAAGCAACTCATTTATAAGTATTACTGCATGGACAAAGTAAGGATTCAAGGAATTCAGATTACTTGTTCCTTTTTTGAGGGGCGATGGGAATCAAAAGATGCGCATACAAATGAAATGTATGACACCACGAAGTTTTAGTAAACGGCTATCTTGCAGTAATACTGAAGTAACATAGCAGACAAATTCAACCCATCATTGTGGTCCATGGCCATTAGCACAGCCTCGTAATCTTTGCTTCTATCCTATTATACATGGGCCACTGGTCCCTGGGGTCCAGCAGATCTCCCTACCTTTACAGTCTCTACAGTCCTCTTTCACAGTATTGAAGTATTACAGCAACCACAAGTTTGGCCGTTCCTCCCAATTCAGAATGCATATATACATCCACATCACAAGTCAAGTACTAGTACTGTAGATTGACATCTGCAACTAACTCTGTAATGGATTGAGTTGATCTCATATAGAAATCTGGCAATAACCCAGGATTATAACAACAACCCGGACAGTACGATATATGCACAGGTAGGTCTGAATTTAGCAGAAACTTCTCAAGGTTAAAAATCTGAGCAAAAATGTTGTAACTTGATAGTACATTAAAATCTTAGTATGTGAAAGCCTACAAACCCTCCCAAAAGATTCAGTAATGCTGTACTTACTTCTACACTAGAATATTTACACACTGAAGACTTGAAAGATTTTTCTAAAGTATGCTTGTAATGCCTGTGTCGTAAATGTTCGCCACTGGTCACAAACGCCATATCACAGTCACTGCATTTATAGGGTCTGGTCCCTGTAAGAATACACTGTGTCTTAGAATTTCATTTAACAACACAACGGTAAGATTTGTCTGCCTTAAATCAACTGCACAAGTTTTAATAGAACCTTTGCTGAGATTCTGAATTTTTATATACAATAAATGTACACCATAAATTTATTATAAACATGACTTATCAATTTGCTTCATATGGTGATATAGCGAAATGAAAACAGCACAAAAAATTCTATTATGTGCATAGGAATCAGACACGACTGAAATCAATATTCAGTTGACAAAAATTTTTAGGAAAGTATTTTAACAAAATAAATTAATACATATAGACAGTTTCTAACTAGAGACCATGTCTTATCAGCGTGGAACTCCAAACGGAATCAGTGAAACTTCTGAGCCCCAAACGACCACAAAATACAGCTCTAAGACAAAGTCATTTGCCTGTTAGTTAAATCTTGCAGACAATATGTAAAATTAAGTATTTTCACACATTACATAAGTGTACGTACACTCACCTGGTTATGCAGGAGAGTAGCTGTACGAAAAGCCTTCAGGCAGAGGTGACACACATGATGTTTGCCATCAGAATGGGTTTTCACATGATGATTAAGACTTGATATTCTGAGTGAGGTGAACGTGCACAAGCCACAGCTGAAAACTGCTTTTTCTCCTGTGGGAACAAAGACACATTTATATCATATGACCTATAAAATAACGACTTTTTAAAAAAAATAGTACCAATTTCAATATAGTTCCTCTACTTTGTGTAAAACTACTTCGTACTTCTAAATAAAAGGACTTCAAAATACATCAGAAAAAAATCAAGCTGTCAGGTAGAAATTACTATCTATTTAAGACTTAAGTCATTTGCCCCAAAAATAGCACCATTTGTTAGTGATACAGTTTAGAACCTAATCCCAGGAAACCTAACTCCTAGCCTAGCTCTCACCTCCAAGACAGGATGAAACTTCCTCTCGATAGCATCATTAAGATGTAGTTCATCAAGGCACTTACAACCTGTGCCACTTCTTGATGACAACTGTATAATCAGTACTAAGTAAGCTTGTTCAAAGGTCTGGAAATGACAGGTTAAGCTATTCTCAGCTTTCCGGTAGTCCTGAATCCATAAAGTGTACGTAAAAAACATCATAATGTAAAAGCCTCTTTAAAATTATTAGCTGAATTTGAGGGAAAAAGGATCAATTCCTTGAAGAAGTCATAGAATAAATTTATGCTTTCTAGATTACGTAACATTTCTAAGTTCATGGCACAGTAGTAATGAATTTCTATTGAGCTTAACAAGTTGAAGAGTGAATGTGCAACACTTTCTGTTTTGAAGAAGATTTGAAACTGTGAAATGGCAAATACGTCATATTTGAAGAGGCTTCCCAGAACAGTTGCCTCAGCTCCCAAGTGCACTTTGTAATGATTTTCACGCTGAGACCAAAATGGATTTTATACAATGCTTTATACCACCCAGAGATGTGCAGCTAACACTTCGCTTCAATAACAGCAAACAAAAACACTTTATTGTTATTTATTCATTATGGATTCATGCCCACACAAAAGAACATTGTTAGCTTTGTTAAAGCTGCTCAAATGTGCTTCCTATAAACACAGTTAACTAAAACAAGGGACACTAACAATTTGTACAATATCCATACTTTAAACAACCTCAGCCAATACACCTTAATATCCACATACTACGACACACACTTTTACAGACTCTTCAACATTACTGATGTCATTCAACTTTTACAGTATACACCTACATTTTCTGGGGAAACAGTTGCTTATCCGTTCCCTTCTAAGTCGGTCCTTAACTTCTGCAACATACTCTTACGTTGCTAAAATCTGAAATCAGCCATTTTCTGTGACTTTTGCCTCGCTTATAGGAGATGCCTTGCTGACAGGCATTGATACTTGCCCACCAGCCTCAGCCAGCAACTTGGAACCACTCTAAGCTCATCCATAAACCCCTGAACAAGCACATTTTGAAGCTGAATGCAGGAACTAAGAAAGACTAAGTAAATTACTATCTTTATTCAAAGGCATTTATACAATATTAACTTTGACATCTCCCTGGAGGTTTCAGATACCACCTACCATTCAGAAGTCCATTAATTTCTAAATGCCATCCAAAATGTGTCTCCTGAACACAACACAGACAACATCAGTCAGAACAAGTACCTTTTATCACTTAAGGCTGAAGGGTATTATTCCTTCTTCCTAATTTCCACAGAATGTTAGATTTAACCTAATCTAAATTTAACAATTAACACCGTAAATATTTAATACAAAATTTCAACCTCACTTCAGAATCTAACTTAACATATGTTATCTAAAAATGAACTACAAAGATTATTAACTTTTTACATTTTTTCTGATGCAGAGCACAAATCTGAAATTTTAAGATCTTGGGATTTCTTACAACTGTTTGTTCTGACAGAGCTGCATATTGCTGCTCTTTACCATCATCACACGTGTCTGACAAATCATCACTGGCTTTGCGCCTCTGGCTCTGTTTCCCCAAGAGTGAAAAAAAGTTCCTGTCCTCCCCCCTCTTCACATGGGGTCAGTTGCTGGACCTTATTTTCAAACACAATGACATCATTATCTCCGTCAATCTATTTAAAAAAGAAAACGTTTTACAATTTCCCTAATCAAAGGCAGTCACTAGTAGCAAAACAACTGAGCTATCAACAAGATGCAAGCTACTAATTAATTTTTATTTTCTGCCTTAAGTGCAACAAAAAATCTGCATTTAACATACAGCAGCCTAACTGGTAGGTGAACGCTTACCAAAATTGAGCCCTAGCTCTTCAAAGTTTTATATAACATTTCAAAGCATCATTTTAAGATCACAGCACTGAGAACACAGAAAATTTTATCCTCATTTTTAAAAAACATTTTAAATTTAACTTCAGTACATCTACCTTTTAAAAGAAAAGGACAAGAAAGTGTGCTCTCAACTTTTTACCAAACTAATATAGGACTTTTGCAGTCTACTTGTAATGCTCATATATTTTTGGCAATTAACAAGGTCGTGATACTTTTTGCATTAGATAAACTTAAACATGACCATACCTCAGAAACTATCTAGGGTGGCACAAGAGTTTTAGAAGAAAAAGAAATATGTTCTTATAAAACCAATAGCTAGAACAGAATAAATACCAATGTTGGTATGTACTTTTAATAAAAATGCATTTCAAATGAGATCATATTACACATCCAGCTTTAATGACAACCGCTGTATTGTACTTACGCAGGAAAAGAAGGGAAATTGTCTAACAATACTTAAGAGATCTAGCCTGTTAAACCAAATGGCACCAAACTGGCAAATTGAATAAAAACTTGTCTGAACTTCAACAGGTTAGTCATCTTGAAAGGGTAAATTTTTAGTTTGCCTTTTTAAACATGGGATGAAATTATAAAAGGCTGTACAAAGGATTAGATACTTAAGTGCAACAAATTTGAATGCCTAGAAAAAATAATATTGAGGTCAGAACCGAATCAGCGTGATAGTACAAGCTGATGTATCGCCATCTTCGCCACATCCAGAAATTGCACCTCAATCAGCAGCATGCCCGGTGGTTTCTCTGTTGGCTTGCTTTCTGAACTCTTTGCTAGCCCTTCTTCTTGCAAAATGTTAACCAGTCAGCCCTAAGTCATAAAAAACATGGATCCCTTCCCACACACTTACAGCCATGCCTGATGGCACACTGTGCTGCACACCCTGCCCCAGCCGCACCACCATCCCAGCCAGCGCCTCCTGCGCAGGGACAGTTATCGGACAGACCCCCTCCAAATCCTCCTCCTCTGCCTTCACTGGCTGCAGTGTCAGCAAGTGTTTTTCACCCTCTTCGGGAGACAGGGACAACACTGGGGGGACACCTGCTCCCATCCACATGTCGAGTCCCGAGTTGTGGTCACTGGCACGGCTCCTATCCTTCACTTGGGTTATCCTGTCCCCATCTCACTCTTCTCTTCTGTCCTTGTTTTCTTCCGCAGCCCTGATTTGGTGAAAGGCTCCAGCAGCCCTAAGGCCAGGTACAGCTGCTGAGTGAACCTGTTCAAAAGGGGAGGTTAAAAACGAGGGCAAATCACAGGCTTCCAGGACAACCCCCTGGCCCTGCCTCGCACTCCAGCCCTTGAACCACCTTGCTGGCCTGCCCGCAGACCTGCTGTGCCCCAACTACTACAGCACACCTGCCACCCCCGCACTGACGATCCCTGCCCGCAGTCCCACTCCCACAGCCTCCCGGCCGGACCTCACCCCCTCAAACTCCCCTTGCTCCTGGGACAGGGGCTCCCCCCACCCCAGTCCAACTCAGGGCCCCGCAGGAGGAAGGCTCCCACTTTCCTGCCCGCCAACCTGCTCCTGCGGCGGCGGTGGGCCCAGCCCCCGGGGGGCGGGCAGCCTCGGGACCTCGGCAGCCTGTTGGCCGGGAGCACATCCCGAGGCCGCCGGCTTCCCCCTCAAGGCGAGGCGGACAGAGAAGGGGCTCTGCACTAAGAGGCCCCTTACCTCTTATGCCCCTCAGCATGGGCGGCCCCGGGGGGAGGTCTGCCCCCTCAGCAGCAGCTGGCATGGGGGGAAGCCCGCTCGTGGGCAGCATCTCCCGTGGGGAAGAGCTGGTTCCGCAGCTGTTAATTCCCCAGGAGGTGCCAAAGGCCTGACGTGGGCTAACCTTCAAAGGCCTCTCCGTGCAAGTGGAGCCCGACGCTCTGCAAAGAGCTCTTCCACAGCAGAAGTGCGGCAAGTCTGCGCCACTAGGCAGCAAGGCCTCCTGTAAGAGCAGCCTGCCGTTTTGTCACATTCGAGTCCAAGATGAAGATCTCTCGGTCTTAATTGTAGGCCCTTGACCTTCTGCTCCCATTTGGCTGGAGACCATGGGGCTGAGCTCAATTGGTTTCCCCGCTTGCAAAATATTTGAAGTACTTCCCATGTTTCTCTCAGGGAAGCACTTCAGCCTGGGTGCCATGTCACTGGAGTGCTGCTGAAGAGCTGGCTGACTGCTAGTGCTGCAGCATCTCATACCCTGGAAGCTGAAGTATTTTACAAAATTGGCTGAAGTACGTTTGCACAGGCGGTAAAATGATACATAAGCATCATTATGCTATACTTTAGGCCAGGATTGGTTATTCAGTGAGAACAAGAAGTTTTAGACTTAAGAGTTCTTCAAAAGTATTGTAAAAATGCCTTTGAAGTAAACTTGTATGATTTGAGACTTAACATTTAATCTTGTGTACCCTTCTACACTACCAATTTCCAACCGTCAAACATTTTATAAGGCCCGCTTACTACTAAAACTCTATTATATACTAGTGCAAAGGACGGATTTGGAGCTTTATCTCTAAATATTACTTCAGTACACTACATTGCAAAGTGACTATAGCACAGTGTGGTCCGGGTCCTGCTAAGCCACGTAATAAACTTTAAACAAAACAAAACCGTTAACCAGTTTGTGGCTTCCCTTGCCTGTGTAAGTAATCCATTAAAACTGGCATTTGTGAAATATCCTTAGCACAAAATAGCAGCAAATGCCGCCGGCCTGTTTAGCTGTACTATTCCATCGGACTAGGTGGTGTTTCACACAAAGCCGGTATTATATGGTGTGTTTCTGAGTACAGTTAACACTGCTGGATACCCAGGAACCACGCGTTCCCTTTTCCACTGAACTTGGCAGGGACATTATTACTCTTTCTATGTTTTGGGTGCCTGAGATAGCAGGTGCTATACAGCACAATTGGAAAATACAGTGATTCGGAATACTGCAAAGGATGTAGCCATGAAAAGTATATCAGTGGGGCCACTGTAACAAGTTGTAAGAATGTAAAATTAAAACCTTCACGTCCTGAAAAACAAATGTCATGACAAGCCTGCTTTTAGGTCATTGACCTTACTAGGCCTTATCTTTAGAGACAGGAAGTTCCTGTAGCTCCCATAAACACCATAAAAGTATTGACAACAACTACTCCTATCCACAAATCTGCAGAATCCTAAATGCAAAAGTAATATAATTTTTTTTCATTTAATAACTTCAAATCAGTCATAACTATTACATTACTTGGAATCAACACAAATCCAAAGCAATTGTTTAAGGCTGAATATGCATTGTGGCAATTTAGGGATGATATTTTAGTTAGATACCATCTTCATTCATCATCTGCAGAATCTATGGGCTCTCAGAACCAAAGAACAGGATGCAGAATACACAATATTCTTACAATTATGCTGCTGGTGACTGTAGCCAGAGATTATACTTCTTACACATTTCTGAATCTTTTCAAGTTGCTATGTATACTATGCAATTATGATAGTTGAAGGGCACTGAGGAAAAAAGTTGTTACAATAACATATCCTCCTTTAGGTCGCTTTAATGAGTTTTTCTGCACTTGAACAGTCGTCGGCATCCAAAAGCTGTTCTGCTTTGAACTTCTGCATTATTAATACCAGCACCATCCATGCAGCTACAGTTAGAGGGAGGTCTGTCGCCATTTCCATCAAACTCAAATGCAGAATAGCCCCTTCATTCGTTTTTGTTGAATTTAAAAGAACAACTTGGATCAGCAATTTACAAACTCAACAGCTTTTTAATTACATTTTGACACAATAGAGGTTAACAGTTCCATAATGACCATTATGGTCTATTGTATATACAATCTCCAGTTACAAATCTCTAACTGCCGTCAAGCTTCTACCGGCTCCTCTAAAGGGTCTGTTTCTTTGTAACAAATCAATAGTCTGCATGAAAAAAATCACAAAAAGAATAGGGGACCTTTTTTGGTTTTTAAGTCGTAATTATATTTTGGGGTGCAAACATACTCAATATGAATTATTGTTTGTTAGGAGTATTTTTTAAGGGATATAAGGAATTGAATGTAGGCCCATTCTCTTGTGCTAATGTTACATAAAGAAATAAAATTCAGCCACAAAATTGCAGATAAATTGCTGATAAGAATCTACCAGTGCATGAAACTGAATACACAGACAACTAAAATCCTAAATCAGCAGAGTAAATTCTGCCCTTGGCTGCACTGAGGAAACACAGCAAACTTTGTTCTGATCTGCATTTTCCTCCAAGTATAAACAGCGCAGCTGACTTTTTTGATAAGTAAAATATTGGATTATCTGTTCAGATTGTCAGTCTTAAATCTGAATAATGTCTTTTATAATATTTAAGATGCTTAATGCTTGTTAGATGGAGCTGACTTTTTAAAAAGCTCCATTACCGTGTAACAGAAGGCATATTTGACCTTGAAGGTAGTTCATTCCCTTCCTGTGTTTTAGAAAATCACTTTGGATAACTGCAGAGGTTCTATAATCAGCCTTTACTGTGTATGCTTTGCACCTCCATCTTCCTATCATTGATCCTACACTACAGTCCTCTGATGACAACAGAAGAATTGCCATCAGTGTAAATGGGTTTGGAATTAGGCCCAGAGTAGATAACTACATGAAGCAATAACGGTGTAATTTATTTACACATTTTTGACCTGTCCACAAAACTCAGAGTAAATCAGGACTGTTGGCAGTACACTCGAAAGAAAAAAAAAAAAAGAGAGAGATCAAAGCAAAAAAGCCAAACAAATAAGCCCCAATTTAACCTGCAGTGCTCATAATTGTTTCATTTATGATATTCCATCTTGTAGTTGAAAACTCCGTTCTCCTCCAGAACACGACTCCTGTTAATCTACAAGAAAATCCGGTCTTTGTTGTGACTTATTTTGACAGCTTTAATATAATTTTCCACCTAGCATCTGGAAAGTTTTCCATTTTCACTTTCCTCCAATGTCTCACTTTTTTTTCCAAGTATATGTCTTATTCACACTGCACCTGTCATAGCGGTATCTGTGCCTTAACACTGGCCTGAAAACATACACGCCTTTACTTTTCCTCTTACACCAGGGACAACTGCTACTTTCATCACCTGTTTTGCAGTGAGATATTGCCCCTCTTAACAGCAGTAGATAACCTCCTTCACACCGTCACCTGTTTCAGAGAAAGCGAGTATACTTTTATAATCTTCTAATTCATGTGGCTCCTTTAAGTATTGTTCACTTATGAAGCTGTACTCACAAAATGATTGAAATCTTTTTGCTGTACTTTCTGGTACTGTTGTCAACTTGTTCTTTTAGTGTCCTACTTTCACACAGATGAAGCACTTCGTAGGGGACCACCAAAAACCCTAATAAGAAAAAAATGAAAGTGTGTCAGCTAATGAGTGAGATTTAAAAAAAAAAAAAAAAACAACAACAACAACAAAAAGGATTATATTCTTTTGGATGCTGTTCTAAGCAACTGAAAATTGCAGATTCAGAATTAACTTAGTGCTTCAGTGCTGGCCTGGAAGATTCCCAGGAGAAATTGTACAGTCTGATTTTCAGAAAAGATACTGATGACTTGGAAAGAAGAGTATTATTAAAATATTTTAGCTTTTTTTTCTTTCTTTTTTTTTTGTTTTTCCTCCAGACATCTGGTTCTGAGATGGGAGCTGCAGTTTATTCTTGCAGACATCATTTAGGATTCAGATCTGACTTAGATTTCTTATCTACCCAAAAGAACACAATTCTCTGGTCCCCGTCTCTACAGTCATATAAAAGGTAGTCAGATCTCAGACCCAGGAACTTCAGAATATACAGTCCTACTTGTTTCCTTACTTATTCCCCAAAGCAAAGGGAAGATGGGAGCATAGCAAAGCAAAGACAGATGGAAGTCATCCTGGAGGGTATTGATTGACTAGTGTCTAGCTCAGCTATAAATTACGACTACTCTTTCTCAGTGCAAAGTGAAGGGTGAGGAGAGCTGCAGAGCGCTCTCAGGGCACAGTGCTTGCTTGCACTGAGCTGTTCATGCGCCATCAGCTAGATGTGGGCTGTGCCTAAAGCATGGGGAAAGCCTTGCTTTGCTCTCTCTCCAGTGCTAATCTTGACTTTGAGAAGACAAATCATCTCTTTAAATATGAGTGGTTCTTGTAGAAGAACCAAAGCAACTTCTATTATGTTAAAGGACTTAATGCTTTTAAGTATTGCTTATGCTTTTAAAAATCCTGCTCCGTACTGTTAATGATTATAATTATATAGCATGACAAAAAAACAGGGTATAATAGTATACAGATGTGGGATATATAAAAGGGGAGGTATTTAACATAAGCTTGTTAGAGCTGAAAGTACCAGGGATGATTGATTGCTCAGACACAAGTCAGGGAAGTGGTCTAAAAAATATTAACCATAATTGCAATTTACCTATTAACCATTTAATCTAACATAGTGATATATTTAGAAACAATTCTGACATCCAGTAACGCTCCATTTGCTGCTTGTGGCAAACAGCAGATCTGCGTGCCTGGGTCTGGTTGGAAGAAGGATGTTTACTTGAGAAGCATATTACTTCTTCCATTTCAACTTACATTAGTGTAGTTATACAGTTAACTGCACCTCAGTGACTTCCATTGTTTTTACAGAATACTCTTTAATCCAAGAGATAGCAAAGAAAGGTTTAAAGACAACTCCTTTTAGTAAGTTAGTAAAGGTGTCTGCTGCTGTTTGTGCAAGGGTCAAAGAGTTAAAAGTTTAAAAGGCAGAAAGTGTTCTTCTTGTTTTGACTAAACTGGAGGAAACGTGCTAGAGCTGTGCAGAATTTGATTGCCAAACACAAAGTGAAGATACACAGTGAGAAAATATAGTAAAGGTTTAACCCAACTGATGTAAGAAACAAACTCCAAGGATGCCCATGTTTCCTTGCTTTTATCACATTGTTAATCTTTAATCAGGAAAAGAGTTCTGAGAATAGCTTTTTGTGCACAGCTAAACAGGCACCATTGCTAGGAAGTTAATAGGATCACCAGAGAACGAGACTATTAAATCATTGTCCTAATAAATCAGTGAAGGAGATGTACAACCCAAAGGGGTTCAAATTCTGCTTCCACGTGGATATGCAGCAAGTGCACATTAAACCTTGCAAAATCAGCAGTAAGGAGTTGGTTGTGGGTTCAGAAGAGCAGTGGCTTCCTGTATGATTTTTTTTCTGGCTCAGCTCACAAATCAGCATGGGTGCTAAAGTTTCTAAGAAGCTTAAATCAAGCTTCTTGAATCAAAAATACAAAGAAACCTAGAATGGGCTACATTTAAGGGCATATATATTAGTGTGACTTCACTGACAGCAGGTGATTTACTCCTTGATATTTATCAGCAGAGATACCTTAAGTCTTAGAGTCTTCCTGTTGCAGTGACGAATCATCACCTAAAGACCAAAATCAGATAACCCCATGCCTCTCCATCAGGAACAGGTAACAGAAATATGGTATAGCAGGCATAATTGTACCTCTTTTATGCTCCTGTAAGAATAAACAGTCAGCCTTATAGTCCTCCACTTCATAATCTTTTTAAGCAGCAAGATGAGGAAGTGCCTAGAAAGCAAATGAGAATAGCTAAGTGACTTGTGTTTTGTGAATAATCATTATTACTCTGTTCAGAGTTGCCTCTACAAACTTACAGTCTCTTGATCTGTCATTCATACCCTTCTTTGTTCTGTCTTAAACAGTAAGATCTCCTGGGCAGAGCGTATTTATGCTTTCACACAAAATAGCAAGGTACTGCCTTAGTGCTATTGCAGTGCAAATACCTGAACTAGACAAGGTTATCAAGAGGGTTACTCGATTTATTTTATTGGCAGAATGCAAGTTGGTTGCTCTTCATTTGTACATATTAGTTTAAGCTCATATATGAGAGGTTTCTCCTTAAGTAAACAGTATCCATATGCATATGAATCATCCTGAATCAGTAAATTTGGAGACAGGTACAGTTGGTCAGTCAAAAGAAGCGTGTACAGCAGAGTCAGAATTCTGTCCTCCTAAAAGCATAAGAAAAAAGTATGATCCCCAAGGTCCAGTTGAAGCCTTGACCTCTTTACCGAGTGTTGTTTGTAGCAATAATCATACTTGTAGCACTTGTCTGGTAGGAACCATTTACACTGACAAAACAAAAATGCTTTTACATTGAAAAAATCCCACTGTGGTCCACCCATGTTGCTTTCTTCCTATTAGAAATGTGCTAAGCATAAGCGTACCGCGTGTAGGATTTCACCTGGCCTGTTAAAACATCAGTGTTTTCCAGTAAACACAGAATCTATTACAGAGGTGATTGGTTTTTTTGTAACGTTGATTTTCCTGCAGCAGTCAGGTTCAAGAACCTAAAGGTATCTAGTGCTTTACATAAGCACATTTGCCTTCTGACCTTTAGATGTAGCCTAGCTTTTATTTCTGCACAGTCAGCTTCTCTGTCCTGTTGTTGTTGCTTCCAGTGTTACAAAATGCTTGAAATATTCATCAAAGTTATTTTCCTGTAAAAAATATAGAACAAATATTACTTGACACAGAAAACAAGGTTTAGCCCAAGTTCGTGCTTTTGTGTTGCTATCAAAGGAGAAAACATGTTATAGTAAATGCTTTTCATTTCAAATAAGAACATGCTATTTGCATTACAATAATCTAGAGAGGACGCAGCAGGGACTATCTGTGGCACAGATATAAGGATGAGAAGAAATAATCATCTTGACTAATTAGGTTTTAAACTCCTCTGTCCAGGGAAGTATCTACCAAACTAGGAAGAAGGCACAAGAAAAGAGAGAAATTGGTGTTATCACCTCTCAGCTCCTTTCCCATGGAGAGGCTAAAGGCTTGGGGATTAAAGTTACATGTTCAAAGCCAAATGGGAAGTCCATAGCAGAGGAAGGAACGGAACCTAAACCTTCAAAATCTGCACCCACACTTACTGGTTAGAGCCATCTTTCTTTAAAGAAGTTGGCTCATGAAGGAGTTTCCTGTGAGTCAGACTGCATGTAAGAAGGGATAAGTGACAAGAGAAACAAAAGGTAAATAGAAGTATTTAAATAAATGAGAAAAAACACATTGCCAGTCAGGTAGACAGAGCTGCGCAACCCTGAAATGACAACTGACAACAGAGTGCTGCTAGCAAGTGAAGCATTGCAGAGAAATAATGAACAGCATACAAAAGCAAGGAGCAAGAGGAGACAGGGTTATCTCATCCTAGAAAAAAATAAACCCGTTGAAATTTTAAAAGATGCTGCTACGTCATTTCTTAAGGCCTGAGGAGGTGAAGTCTCTGTAAAAGAGCACAGTTAGCAGAACCCAAGTTATCAGCAGGAAGCCAGAAGACTGCTCTTGAACAAGAGGTTGAAACATCTCCTGCTGCTTGAAACTGTGTGCAAGGGTTTGTCATTTATGCCTTCCACAGGTAGGAAGCAGGGAGCCCTTGACAGCTGCAAACATACACCTCTGTGATAAACAGCAAGGGTGACCATTTTTATTTGCAAAGCTGAATCTCGGTGCCATCTGGGCTTTGTACGACTGAGCAGAGCAGATGCTACATAGGTGATGGGAAACACAGCACCTTATGCTAACTGTTTTCCACTTTGTTTAGTACAGTTTGTACCCTTCTCTCCTGTCTGTGGTTTTGCTGTGCCAGGACTTTCCCTAAAATACAGCCCAGGACCGATCACTCAAGATGATACTGAACTAAGCACCAGAGTTTGGTGACTTACATCAGAGAACATAAACACACACTAACACATGTTCCCCTCATCTGAGATTTACTTCCATTCGTTTTGAGAAGTTTTAGCATGTCTATTGTCAAGATGAAAATGCTGGACAGGCTAACGAAACTGCAGTCTAATCACGATAAGTCTGAGTATTTTTCCCCTTTCTCATTCCTCTGCCATCAGAACAAGCCACTTGAAGACAGGCAAAAAAGTTACATTACCTTAGTGATCCACAAACGTTATATCTTATAGTCTGCCCAGGACAAATGCTATATCATTTAGGGTTGAAGAGAGGGAGGTAAGAAGGGAAACACTGTGCTCCCTGTTTGCTGATGCCTGTTCTGCCTCGTCCCATAGAATCATAGAATTGCCTAGGTTGGAAGGGACCTTTCAGATCATCTAGTCCAACCATCAACCTAACTCTGACAAAAACCACCACTAAACTATATCTCTAAGCACCACATCTGCCGGTCTTTTAAATATCTCCCAGGGCAGTGCCTCAACCACTTCTCTGGGCAGCCTGCTCCAATGCTTAATAACCCTTTCAGCGTAAAAATTTTTCCTAATATCCAGTATAAACCTCCCCTGGCACAACTTGAGGCCGTTTCCTCTTGTCCTGTCGCCTGTTACTTGGGAGAAGAGACCGACCACCACCTCTCTACAGCCTCCTTTCAGGTAGTCTCACCATTCACGCGGCACGTGAGGAGAGGAGTGTGCAGCACATGCGGCCAGAGCCTCCAGACCTCCTGCAGCTGGGCCAGTGCTGAAAAACTGCCTGCAAGAAAAGGGGCTGTGAGGCAGAAGTATCACACAGGGCTGTGCAGGGTCTGGAATAAACACTTGGCTCAGTTGCAGCCTCTTTTGCAACTGCAGGCAATTTGCACAGTTCATGTTTTCTTCTGGAAATTGAGGGAGCAGTCCCTGCCCTGGTCTTTGTAAGCTGTATGCTTGCAAGGGCTGCCCCTGGATCCGAGCTTGTGCAGCACTCAGTCCAGCAGCAATTGCAGTAAGCTCAGTATCGGCTGAGAACAACTTCACAGCAAAAATAATAATCAAGGAGCAATGTTGGTCCGTTAGTAGAATAGCTCAGAGAATCTTTAAAAAAAGCTACAATATTATAACAAAAAACCCAAGTGACAAACTCTTTGGAGGTGACAATACGCAGGATAATTAGCAATGGGAGGGGAGTAGAACTTCTGAGTAGTATTGTATGTCATTAACAACTTCCAGATTTCATTGAGAGTCCTTTGTTGCACCTCG
The DNA here is from genome assembly GCA_013396915.1 of Stercorarius parasiticus. Classification (NCBI taxonomy): domain Eukaryota; kingdom Metazoa; phylum Chordata; class Aves; order Charadriiformes; family Stercorariidae; genus Stercorarius; species Stercorarius parasiticus. The sequence goes on along the minus strand of VWZL01002274.1, from coordinate 261,198 downwards.
GTTCATAGTGATGAGTTAAGCTTTCTTATGACGCTTTTCATGAGCATCTAAGGATTTTTATGTTTATTGAACTGAGTTACAGTAAGTCAGTGAAAGTGGAAGTGCTCAAAACCTCCATTTTGAACACCCTGAATAGTGTCCATCAAAGCAAACATCCTGAAAACACTCCTTGTTGAAGACTATCATCTAGAAATGTCAGATTTACACTAATTTAAATAATTTGACAGCTTCCAAGAAGACACCTGATGAGAATCACATTCAAGTGTCAAGAAGCACAGAGAAAAAGTGCCAAAAAAGTTCAATCTGAAGAAATTGTATCAGCTATTAGATGAGTTTTGTAACACAGTTACTACTAAAAAAAGATTTTTCATTTAAATGGAAAATAAACAAATAAACTTTACATTCAAGGTTTTTTTTTTTTTAAAAAAACAATCACCTTATATTGCCCCCATACCACCTCCCATGTTTCTCCCTAGTGAGATCTCCCAGCTCACTGAATCCAGAAGGCAGACGCACACATGGTGAGCAGCAGTACACACTGGTATTGGGTAAACACATCAAGCCCACTGTTACTGAGCCATTGGAGATGCTACTTCTGGGTTGTTGGGGGTTTTTTTTTGGTTTTGAGTTTTTTGGGGGGTTTTTTTGTTTTGGGGTTTGTTTTTCTTTTTTTTTGTGGGAGCCCCTGGGAGTTATGAAAATTCAGTATCTTCAGATTAAACCTGTAATGTCTTCTGTTGGATATCTAAAAGCTGAATCTCTAAATTAGAAGATTCTTGAAAAAAATCTTGTCCCTGATTTGCATATGCTCCATATTTCATTGCACCAAATACTATGTCTGTTTTATATATGGGCTGGAGGCTTACTGTGTGTTTGTGATATGCTTTGAGATCCTCTGATGGGAGGTGTTACCTAAATACAAGTAATTTGATGCTTAAGTGTCTAGAATTCCCAGTGGACATCTCCACTCAAGCCCTGCTGCCATCACAAATGAAAAACATTTGGAATCCTTAATGTGATTTTTAATGGACATATGTTCATAACACAGTGCCACCAATTTGGCATATTTAGTGTCTTCTCAAGAGATGCCCACAGTTTGTATAGCAAGATTGTGGGAGGTTAGGATTGCAGTGTGAGAAAATTTGCACAACACCTGCCTGACTATAATTTAATTGGCAGAAACTAATGCTCCGAGTTTGGGGATTTTTTCCTCCGCTTAAAACTGAAGACACACTAGGACTAATCCTGCTGTCTTACACTGTCAATTTTAAGGTTTTATTCTGACTTGACTTGTGCTGAAATGTGATAATTTTCTGGTCCACTCCCTTTTTTCTGACAACTGAAGCATTGCTGTTTTACTCTCAGTTGTTATTTCTGTGTATGACGACTTCTCTGGCCATCAGGAAGAACTCAGTGGTTTTGTACTTCACTGAAAAAGGGGTCTGCTTAGTATTACTGAAGATTATGCCCCGTTTTATTTTTAATGAAGTACTTAATCATATGTTTTAAAAGGAAAACGGTTGACAAAGTATTTCTGATCACGTCCACCAGCAACACAGTACGTGGACTCCAAAGACAAACACCACCACTGTCATTTTTAAATTGTCTTTGATTTTACCTTTTCTTACAGCAGAGCCCCATCTGCAGCAGTCTTCAGCACCTCTTATCCTACCAGATTTTTGTTTTCTTTTCCAGGAATGTTTGGCCTTGCAATGCATCAAGGACAGCCCCTCTTACTTCACTATTTTCTTCCCTTCACGTTTACAAAACATAATAAAAAGCTTTGCAGGAGAGATAGAGGATACCGTCCCAGGGGAAGCGTTCCTGCAGTGTGAGATTCAGCTCCATGCAGGCCAGGAAGGTGAGCTGCAATCCTGATCCATGCTGCTCTGCCAGACCTGGCTGTCAGGGCTTGCAAATCACTGCTGGCTGCCTCAGCAAAAGCCAGCATCTCATTGACTGCACAAACCTGAGCAGGTGGTGGGTTATGAACGTCCTTTATAGACGATACTCACACAAATTTTGTTGCTTTAAAGAACTCCCTGAAACTTAGTTGGGATTCCTAGATTTCCTGTTCTGCAAACTACCATTGACAATATTTTACATGCATGCTAGAAGCCCCATCTTTATAAAAAAGTGAGAGGCCGGCATGAAAGTGTCACCTCGTCCAGGCCCCACATGCTTTGCTGGGACTGGGTGTAAGCAGAGGGCGATGAAATGGCAGCAGGGTTATTTCTACAGTTTTGTGTCTGAAATAATTCAGTCTTCACACACCAAGACTGCATGGACAAACGGACCTTTCTTTATGGGCACGATGGTCTAACATGGAGTAGGGGAAGCTAAAGAGCTTAAAGACAGACAAGCAGGCAGGCACAGTTAGAGGCAAGACCTCAAAGTGTCTGAAGTCACACTCTCACCCTCACAATTATAAGAGTAGTATTGGCTGTTGGTATCGTATACTACCACAACAGATACAGATGTGTACATGTCTGTATATGTTCATACGCATACAGTGCACTTCATACATATAACAAAGTGTGCAGCCACATTCCTGGGTAGTTTTGTGCCTTTTCTCTGAGTACTAATTTAAAGATTGGGTTAGTATTTTATGACCCCCGTAGGACTCCCAGTACAATAAAACAGAACGTTTGGAGGAGGGGGTTAATTACAAGACAGTTGTTCTTCTGCCTCTTCTGAGCTTGTAGCAGTAGAAAATAATTGTTCAGTTTGCAAGAGCCTAAAGCAAGCCATAAGCAAAAGCTTTCTCTCCCGCACTGAAGAAAACACAACATTTAGATTTACGTTGCTTGCTTTTTTGAGAATTGCCTGGACAAAAATAAGGCCTCCGGGCAGGCGTATGTAGAGGTTATTCAGGCCCGCCAGTGCTCACTATTGAACTTTATCCCCGGATCAGGCAATGTTCCCAAGGAGAGTAAACACACCTTGGACGAGCCTCCACTTCACAGCCAACTAGCGGGTATCTATCTGCCGAATATGCCAACTCTGCTTTGCCTGGACGACCCCCGCGCTCCCAGTTCCAGATACTCTTTGTACTCAACCTTACCCACACACTGAGAAGTTACCACGCTTTTGGTTTCAAAGCCAAATTGGATCAAGTTTGGTTAAACTGCTACATTTTGTAACTGCCACGAAACAGCAAACCCAGGGGCTAAGAGTCACCGCTTTGAGCATTCATTAATCAAACCTGTTAAATGATTACCTCGTTAGGGCTGCTTTGTTGACAGCCCTGCATGATGACAATATTAGTGGCACGGTGCCAAGATGCATCCAGTGGTGACGTAAAGGACAAGCCTCTGTCACCTCACCTAGTGGGATGGACACTACCACGAAGAATATTTAAGGAAGGAGGATGCTTCCTTGGAAAGCAGTGATCGCAAGAGTACTCCAAAGCAAGTGAAACAGGATCAACTGAAAGGGACAGCAGAATCCCCTCTGACATCCGACTCAATCTTATAAGGACAGTAAGTAGAATAGCCTCTATTTTTTCCAGCTTGAAATTATCAGTGATCCAAGCTCTCTATATAGATTTTAAAGCCGAAGTACATGATCAAGTCTATTACAAATTCTACTTTTCCACTATACGTTGCTAGGAAGGCTTATTGACACTGGTTAGAATGTCATACTATGCTAACACACCTAACATATTTGATTTTAGATTGTGAGCAGTATTTCGAAACCATCAAGATCCACTACAGGTTCAATAATGCCCCCACAGTTGAAAGCCGAGGTAAATGTCATGCCCAAGGTTGTCCAGGGGGATTTGCAGAGCCTGCCTCCAGAAGCAAGGGATTTCATTGAAAGTAATGCCAAGCTGTGCCAGCCTGAGAGCATTCATATCTGTGATGGCTCAGAAGAAGAAAACAGAAAAATTCTGGACATCATGGTAGAACAAGGCATGATCAAGAAGCTGAGCAAGTATGAGAACTGGTGAGTAGCCTGAAGGAAGTCAAGCATGAACTCAGAATTGCAATATGCATTTTCTATCCTGTTTACTTTTGAAACTGCTTATAACCCTTCAATATTAGCTTTCCAGGAATATTTTGGCACCGTAGCTTACATAGGTGAAATACTAGTAAAAGCAAACTTTCCTCTAGAAATTAACATAAAGCATATTATTGATTTGGACTATCAACTGTACATTGTCTCTATTGACATTATTTCAGGGAACTGACATAATGTCATGAGAGTTATGTAACTAATCATTAGCAATGGCTAAATATTATTTAGCAAATACATCTTGTGAAGATTTCTACTATTTTAGTCAATTAGTTTATTCATCAAATACTTTTTTGTGACATTCAAATAGCTCTGTGGGTGTTCAAATATTATTCAGTACAGGCATTATTCATATCGTGCCGATGAGCTTTGACTGTAATGTATTCAGCAAATGCTTTTTTCAAATATTTCATCATCTCTCCCAACTAACCCAACATGAAAGAAGAATATTGACAACAAGTACATAGTCAGGAATTACGTGACAACCAAGAGATCTTCATGGAAGAAATCTGCAAAGACTTTTGAATAACTAAGTGCAGGAATTTGGCAATCTGTTTGCAGACTATTTGGGAGAGAAAAGGGCAAGATTCACCAGATAAATTATTCATTGTTAATTATATGCTTAGCTGTACTGATGATGGTTATGACAGCCTAACTAGAACATTTTTGTACTCGTGGAAAATTTCTATGCACAGAGGTGAAAATGTAAAACAATTCCCTGTATTGAAAATTGATGGCAAAAATTCTTTAGAGGGGAAAAAGAATCTCCTTTTAATAAATTCCTTCACTTTTATGATCATGCTTATACTCAGTATTTCTTTTGTGATGCCTCTAACTTAAAGGACTATGCCAATCCACTAAGCTGGATTCTGATCCCACAGGCACTTATACCAACACTTAAAGTACTTGCTTGGCATCCACTTTGCTTGAGGCATCATTTTGTGGTCCCCATGCAAAACAACTTCACACTGATGAGAATATGAATTAAACAAGATTAACTTTTCCCTGGAAGTTAGCAACAGAGAATAAGACTGAGATAAGAGGCAAAGAAGAATTAACATGTAACCAGAATTTCTAGGCCATATAATTTGTTATTCATACTGGAAAGTCTCGAAACAATTTGTATGAGAGAATGTATCTGACTGATTTTTGAGATTGTCTGTTACACTTGCTCTGTCACTGTAGTTTTGGCCTTACAAGGCATTGTACCCTTTTATGCTAAACCAATCCCACAGAAGGGTAAAAAGTGCTATATTGATCATTAAAGTCTAATTTCCTGATTTTTGGTGAAATGCAGCTGGTTGGCACTCACTGATCCAAGAGATGTTGCAAGAATTGAGAGCAAAACCGTCATCATCACTCAAGAACAGAGAGATACCACTCCAATCCCTAAAACTGGAACTAGCCAGCTGGGTCACTGGATGTCTGAAGAAGATTTTGAGAAAGCCTTCAATACCAGGTTCCCCGGCTGCATGCAAGGTAGGCAAGAAAAGGACAGTTGACAGTGAACTTCTAGGATTAACAGCGACACTACTACTGGTAGTTACTGTAATCTTTAAAGAAAGATTTTAGGTGAAGGTTTAGGTTTATACCCCTGATATTAGTCACTTTGTTGGTTTCATCTGGATCTTTACCATAGATCCCAATGCCTGTGCAAGGATAATCTTCAGTCTCTTTCCATCGTTCTTCTCTTCATAAAGAGGGGCAAAGTATGGTAGGAAAATTCGGTTGATTGTTTTTCAGGAAGTCACATAGCAACTAAGCAGCAGACAGGAAGTGAGGTGAGAATGGAGGACACCCATCCCCACCAACAATTTCAGGTTCAGCAATTTACACCAACAGAGAACTTGGCCTCCACCCACCTTTACTGCTGGCTAGACAATTTGATAGAACAGCTGCTTTCAGCATTTAACATAAAATTCCTTGCTACACAATTAGACAAAGCTACAGCTCTTTAAACATCATCAGAAATACCCACAAGACAAACAGCTTTTAAATGAGTGAGAAACAACCTCCATGTTAATAAAGGTTATTTCAAAAGTTCCTTGTTTTGCCCTTTGCCACATCTTGCTACTCCCTGTTTTCCAGGACGTACAATGTATGTCATTCCCTTCAGCATGGGGCCTATTGAGTCTCCTTTGTCCAAGATTGGGATTGAGCTGACAGATTCACCATACGTAGTGGCCAGCATGAGGATCATGACACGGATGGGAACAGCTGCTTTGAAAGCCCTGAGCAATGGGGAGTTTGTAAAATGTCTTCACTCAGTTGGATGTCCTCTACCTCTAAAAGGTAAGAGACTAAATATTGTCACCCCTGGAAATTCCCAGGGGCATGTTTTAGAGCTAACTGTGTGTTCTTGGCACATGGGAGACACTCACCATAGAATACCAGGGTGGTTTGTGCAACTAAGAGGGTGGTGAGCCCCTGGCCCACATTGCCCAGAGAAGCTGTAGCTGCCCCATCCCTGGAGGGGTTCAAGGCCAGGTTGGACGGGGCTTGGAGAAACCTGGACTGGTGGGAGGTGTCCCTGCCCAGGGCAGGGGGGTTGGAACTAGTTAATCTTTAAGGTCACTTCCAACCTAAACCATTCTGTGATTCAAAACTCAATTAAACAAATTAAAGCTCAATGTGAGTTTTGTGGAAAGGAGATTATTATCCCTAGTACTTACTGGAGGGGTTTCCTTTAAAGCATCTGGTATGAGTTGCTGTCAGAGGCTCAATGCTGATGAAACAACAGTGTGATCCAGCATGAAAATTGCTGCATTCATGAGTACAACATTCTGTTCTGCAGAACCATTAATCAACAACTGGCCGTGCAACCCGGAGTTAACACTGATTGCCCATCTCCCAGATCGCAGAGAGATCATTTCATTTGGCAGTGGTTACGGAGGAAACTCCTTACTGGGGAAAAAATGCTTTGCTCTCAGAATTGCCAGCAGAATTGCCAAAGAGGAGGGCTGGCTAGCTGAGCACATGCTGGTAAGAGCTATTAAATCATGTGTTTGAACAGCCATTAAACCCTGAATTAGCTCAACATAAATACATCGCATCTTGCTATCAATGAAATTAGTCTCATATGGATAGTCCTGTAACATTAGATATGAATTTATCGCATGGCAGCCTTATGAGAAATAGGAAACTGCCTGCAAGGTTAAGTACCAAACATTTTTAAAGAGTACCTGCTGTAAAATCAGAAATCAAGAAAGATTTGGAACTTTTGACAGTGGCTACTTATAGGCAGATCCACGTACTTGAGCAGAACCTAAACATCATCACTGGGAATCCACATTACCCCTAGAAGTCTGATAGGAAAAGATTAATGCAAATTTTGAAAATTGTCTTTCATATTATAAAGAGGTCTATGCACTCAAAAATCTGCAAATATTAGATTTTCTAAATGAGTTCTGCTTTGTACCCTTCCTGCATTTACTTTCTGCTGTTATTTAAACATTCTACCACTATAAAATACCACTGAAAAAAAGAATTTTAAAGTCCATAAGAGAACAGTCTCAGAAAAAATATCTATGCACTCTGAGAAGTGCAGAAGTATTCATATGTGAAGCGCTTTTACTTCACTGTAGTCATGTAGCCAAAAGAGTATTGCCTAGTTTTCTTCTGTCTTGGCTAAGAAACACAGCTGTATACAGTCTGTGTATCTTTAATCAGCAAAATAAAAATAAATGTTTGAATTATATACATACCTGGCATTTTTTTAAAAATATAGGAAATTCTTACAGATATTTTCAGGGCAAGAAGAGTAGACTTTTTGATTAATAAAGTACAGTTTGAGTTATTTGTCAACTATATTGTGTGGTGCTTGTTCTGTAGGAACAAGTTTGCATAATTAAAGATTTTATCATTACCACTTGCTGGGAGACCATCTTTAAAACTAAAGTGCAAGAAAAAAGACTGTGTTTAACAGTTGCATTAATTTTTCAATAGATCCTGGGCATTACCAATCCAGAAGGTGAAAAGAAGTATTTTGCTGCAGCATTCCCTAGTGCATGTGGAAAAACTAACTTGGCCATGATGAACCCAAGCCTGCCAGGATGGAAAATTGAGTGCGTGGGTGATGATATCGCCTGGATGAAATTTGATGAACAAGGTATGGAACTGAAATTGGATTGTTTTACAGTCCAGTACAGGTTGCTTTTAGGTGCAGGAAGACATTCTACAAAATTCTGGATAGAATTAAAACAGTTTGATTCACTTATATTTTGTTACGTAACTTCCAGGCAACTTAAGGGCAATCAATCCAGAAAACGGCTTTTTTGGTGTCGCCCCGGGAACCTCAGTCAAAACAAACCCCAATGCTATTAAAACCATATTCAAGAACACCATCTTTACCAATGTAGCAGAAACCAGTGATGGAGGTGTCTATTGGGAAGGCATTGATGAACCATTAACACCAGGAGTAACACTGACTTCGTGGAAGAACAAGAATTGGACCCCAGATAATGGTAACCCGGCCCACTCCACAGTCTCTCTACGCTTTCTCTGCTGAATTCAAGTTAATTCTGCCATTATGACCTTTTCATTGTATTCTGTACAGGGGAACCTTGTGCTCATCCCAACTCAAGATTCTGCACTCCAGCCAGCCAGTGCCCGATCATGGACCCTGCATGGGAATCACCTGAAGGCGTGCCCATTGAAGGGATAATATTTGGAGGCCGCAGACCTGCTGGTAAGAGATGCATCAGCCACATATCAAGGCTGAAGTGCTGACCACAGAAGGGTTGAAACACAACTGGGCATAGACACAGATTTTGCTTTCACAGCTGCAAAAGCAAGGAAATAACCATGTTAGTCTAACTTCTCCACTTCATCATTTGACACACACACACTTACAGCCACTGATATTTCAACGTCTGAATTGTTAGATGTTAACACAAAACAGGTAATAATAATAAGGAGCTGGAGAGAAATTAGGACCCACTAACCTGGGTTAATACATAGACGCAATGGCAAATTGCTATACTTGTCTCAATTGCTTGCAGTTTATGTAGTTCAGATAGGAAATGACTAGAGAAATGAACCAGTCGTAGACAGTTTACAGGAAAGGAAGTAAAATAAATTGATGTGTTAAAGGTCCCCTAATGTTGGAAAAGAAATAGAAGTAATGCTCGGTCTGAGTCTTAATATCATGACCACAGGACCAGATTCTATTTCCAGTAAAATCTGCTGGGGATTCCGAGGTCCCAGATATCTCCCTCTGAGCCACTAAACATGGACACGTTCAGTAATCAGTAGCCAGTTTTGAAAAGATTCATATAAACTACTTTGCTATAAGAGGGCAGGAAATGAACTGATTAAAAAAACAGGAAAAATTAGAATACATTATACGGTAACGTGTTCAGCAGTATCTCAGGTAGCAAAACCTATTATAAAAATGTTTCTGGACCTCTAATTACTGAGTGATTTTGTTCTTTACAGGAGTGCCTCTCGTATACGAGGCCTTTAACTGGCAGCACGGAGTATTTATAGGAGCAGCTATGAGATCTGAAGCAACAGCAGCTGCTGAGCACAAAGGTAAATCAAAAATTTAATCTGCCTACCTGGTTTAAAATCAACCCTCTCTGGACTGCCTGCTCCATCCTCCTCCCCTGCTCTTTTGCATTTCAGTCTTTGCAGCTAATTTTGCAATCTCTGCATTTTCATAATAGAAAATATTTGTATTGGAATTAAAAGCCAAATTCTATGTAAAAGCCAAATTAAGCAAAATAATCCCCGAGGTGGCAAGCATACAGAACAGGGTGCAGGCACAGGGTTGCCAGAAGCCTTGATATAGAGTTCTTGTTACAGTCTGGGATAAATAAATTTTCTCTTCTGTTAGAGCTCAACATAAATACACAAACAATGAAAGCCAGCTTTTGAGGATCTTCATTTAGGCTGCTTAATGCGAGAGTTCAGAAATTAATTTCCACCGATTAAAAATATTAAACTGTACTTTTTTTGTACATCAAGGATAATGCTTGTATTGTTTCTTAAAGCTCTTTGGTTCAGATGCAGATGGGTGGTTGGGTTCAGATGTAGATGGGACCATGAGTACTAAATCCTGGGAGGACCTGAATCTTTGTGTTTTAGAATAAGTGTGCCATTTATTACCTTACATTGTCCATTTGTGTTTTGAACAGGCAAAATCATTATGCACGATCCATTTGCCATGAGACCTTTCTTTGGCTACAACTTTGGCAAATACTTGGCCCACTGGCTCAGCATGGCACATCGTCCAGCTGCAAAACTACCAAGGATCTTTCATGTTAACTGGTTCCGGAAAAACAGTCAAGGGAAATTCCTGTGGCCTGGCTATGGAGAGAATTCTCGTGTGCTGGAGTGGATGTTCAACAGAATTGAAGGGAAAGCCTCTGCCAAGCCAACTGCCATAGGTTACATCCCTGCTGACGCAGCTTTGAACCTGAAGGGTTTAGACGATGTCAACCTGACTGAACTGTTTGATATCTCCAAGGAGTTCTGGGAAAAGGAGGTAGAAGAAATCAAACAATACTTTGAAGTGCAAGTTAATGCCGACCTTCCCTATGAAATAGAAAGAGAAATGCTTGCCTTAGAGATGAGAATAAAACAGTTGTAACTGATCAAACCCACAGTTATTTATCAATCCACTCATACTAAGATAGGACAAACACATTTTACCAAATCACCACTGGAAGTGTAACAGCACACTGATGGGCAGGGAGTTATAATGAAAAGTACGTCTTAGTTTAGTTAGAATATAGGTAGGAGCATTCTAGAAGGAACTCCAGACCTAATGATTTATAACTACATCAGTTGTTGTGAATAGGTGAGCAGCCGAGGGAATGTATGTGCACGTGATCTTCAAAACCCTGATCTGTCACTTACATGCACATATAGCCATAATGTATGTAAATTACTTGCCTAGTTCTGCATACACAGTCCAAACCAATCCAGCCTTCAAGGGGTAGCACATTGTTTCTATCACACAAACCACTAGCGTCTCAGATACTACAGGAAAGAAGAAACCTAGATGCTGTATATATGTATTACCTAAACATATTTCATGGCTTAAATATTTTTTAGAAAAATGAAGCTGTAACTTTTTATCAGTGCGAAAGATGGCTTTGTATTACTAATGCGTATTTAAGATATTGCTATTATATATGCTTCATGTTCCTGTGATTCCACATGTTTTGAATGGCTTGTTCTTTATTGTTGAAATAAATGTTTATACAAAATATGACTTCAGTTCCAGTATTCTCACTGTTAATAAACTACATGCATATAAATTGGGCCTCCTTGTCAATACCACAAGCACTCAGAGAAATTCACATGTGGAAGTTAGATGTTGACTAGCATTGATCTGCTGCTCCTAAGCCAACTAGTTTAAGCCACATACTTTCTTTGCAACTTTTATTCAAGCCAAAGGAAAAATCCAGAAATGATGATACCAGCTGCAAGCAGTCATCCAGCTAGTGATGTGCTCTCCGTAACTGGGCATTGTTAGATAGTTCAGGCATTTATAAAATAAACTACCCTCAAGGAAAGCCCCATATTAGGACCTTGCTCATTTGCTAAGGTCATAGGATTTGTCTCTGTTCCACAGTACCTTGGTTTTTGCAAGAATAACTAGCGGAGCTGTTGAAGTAAAGACAGTTTGGGAAGAGTTTTACGGATTTCTTGAGATGCCTAAAGCCTTAGAGCTCAATGAAAATAGGGGTAGGGGCCTGTGTTGCCTTAGATCCAAGATACTAAAGCCATCCCTTGATCTCCCAGTAAAAGGTGCCCTTTACATGCTTCCCACATCCCTGGCCGGTATCCTGCTTTTTCACTTTGAATGCCTGATCTCCCAAAATATATTGCAAATATTTGCTTAGCAAAATGAAAATCACTTAACATTGTGTAATAAGCCTTTTTATAGACACCGTTTCCTTGCAAAACAAACAGTACCACGGCTGGTCAACAGATGCCCTTTGAAGTTTGCTAGGAGAGGTCACATAGCCTGAAAAGCCTCTGCCTCCCTCCTGACTCCATGTTTGGGACTTATTATCAATTCTGAAGTGAATAATACAGCATAGGATAGATCACATGCAAAAAAAAAAGACAACAGAAAGCTGTGATGAAACCGAAGGAGAGCAGTGCAGCCTCTGTAGAGATGATCATTGGTTGACCCGCTTTCTGGTCAAAAGCCACATCTGCATGGGTGCAGGTCTCCTATAGGGTCATCTTTAGCCTGTGTACTCTTGAGTAGGCTTCAAATTAAAAGAAAAATCAAGGTGGGAGACAGCAAGTAAGTCAGAGGAAGTGAGCCAAGAGAGACTAGTATATGCACTCCTCAGATTCAAGTACTACTATCATGTGCATAAAATAAAGTTGTTTATAAAGTAATTCTCTAAATAGTTGATGAAAGGCTTGGACCATTCCCAAACTGATATGACAGTATTGCACCCGTATTTGGATAAGTCTAAGGAAGAACAAGGAGATCAAAGAAAATCTGTCATGCTGTTATCAGAGACTTATGGACAGCCACAGTCTCAGAGTTTCTTATAGGCCTCATGAGAGGATCCCAGACCCGAGTAGTGCAAAGATGTTCCAAGCACATTTTGAAATGCTGCCCAGGAGATGTACAGAGAAGCTCAGGGCTTTCCAGAACGCTCTGAGCAGCTCCAGTGTGCTATTCTGCCTCCTCAAACACAACCAGGCTCGATATTCTGAATATAACAAAAGAAAAGACTCATACTTCATGCCAGAGGAATCTATGCCTGTCATGGTTTAACCCCAGCTGGCAGCTAAGCACCACACAGCCACGCGCTCACTCCCCCCCAGCGGGATGGGGAGAGAATCAGAAGAGAAAGTGTGAGAAACCTCATGGGTCGAGATAAAGACGTTTTACTAAGTAAAGCAAAAGCCACACACACGAGCAAAGCAAAACAAGGAATTCATTCCCCCCTTCCCATGGGCAGGCAGGTGTTCAGCCATCCCCAGGAAAGCAGGGCTCATCACGCGTAACGGTTACTTGGGAAGACAAATGCCATCACTCCAAACGTCCCCCCCTTCCTCCTTCTTCCCCCAGCTTCATATGCTGAGCATGACGTGATACGGTCTGGAATATCCCTGGGGTCAGTCTGGGCCAGCTGTCCTGCCTGTGTCCCCTCCCAGCTTCTTGTGCACCCCCAGTCCATTGCTGGTGGGGTGGTGTGAGAAGCAGAAAAGTGACTGTGTAAGCACCGCTCAGCAATAACAAGAACATCCCTGTATTATCAACACTATTTGCAGCACAAATCCAAAACATAGCCCCATACCAGCTACTCTACCCCATGCAAAACCAGCATAGTGCCAAAGGACCAAGCCCAGCAGGCATATGGACATGGGAGAACCATGTGACACTCGTCCAACCAAGTCACACTTGTCCCGTAAAATGCTGCTTAATGAGGAGATAGGTACCATCACTGTGGGCCAACACAACTGTGATCTTGTAGCACACACCCAGCTAGCAAGATGGGCATTACAAGGTGCTAAATGCCTGGAGAACATCATACTCCTGCCCAAACCACTGGATTTTGTATTCTGACTAAACCCTCGCTTTCTCCTCCTTACCCCAAGACGCTGGCAGACCTTCCTTCCCTTGACCACCACTGCCCTCAGGGTTCTCCTCTGGGTATTCTTTCCATATAACACAACCCACGGAAGGTGGCTCTCATGAGCACTTCTGACAAAAATATTTAAACCATTTGTGGTTCTCTTGCTCCGTACATTTTAACTACATGCACCTTTTCAAACACTGCTCAGAGACTAACAGGCATGCAAATAATTCCAGAAACTACAGAAAATGGGGGGGGGGGAAACTGCTGTAGTGTTAAGGCTGAAAACAAGAAAAAAACGTTTCGCATGAGCCATTCAACAGCTCCTTTGTATGTAAATATATCTGCAACCCCTCAGCATCTATGGGGAGTACAATTTATGTTTTGAATGATCAAAATGTTTAGCATTGGCAGAGAAAATGTTTAAAAAGAAAGAAGGCAGCAGTTTAAAATTTAGAAACTTAGTTAACTGTGCCAGATTATGATCTCAACTTCTCTCCCTCCAACAAATACTATGCTTCATAAAAACAAAGTGAATTAGAACAAAATGCTTTTAAATTTAAATTTGGAATTTCCCGTGATTTTCAAAAGAAAGAGGGGCAGGCAACAAATTTCATCAAATTAGTAGAGAAATATAAGACTGGGCCTATTAAATGTGATTCAGAGAAGGGAAGCACAGGAGAGACTAACACATGACACGTATGGAGCCATAACATTTACAACAGCTGTGTTATGAAATGCACTTGGTATTCTGGGAAACAAGAAACAAAGTACTTTGTTAAAACACTTGTGGATGTACCGATGGCTGAAAATAAGAGAGACAAAATCAAAATCACAGTTTAACTATTAATGCTATTGAGAATATGATCTCTGGTACCTTGTTTATGCCATGATTCAATGAACAAGACGACACAGTGATGGATCCACCACATCCAGGGGAGGCTGTGCTTGACTCCCTTAAAGTTAGTGCAGTCCCTCTAAATGACCTTTCGCTACTCGGGCAAAAAGTCTGGCTTCAGTGACAAATACTCCTATTAGCACAGATAAATCCATAGAGCTCAGACCCCGACCTTGGTCCAATCTTTGCACAGGTTGAGAAGTCTCTAACTCTGATGCCATTCTTTGGACTAATTTCTCAAGTTTCAAGGCCAAGTTTTGACCATGTTTTGTCTTGTTCCTTCAAATCCCTTTCTCAGATGTCAGTCTCAGTAGTAATTAGCTTGAGTATATAAGGTAGCCACACACCTGTATTCTGTCAACATGATGAAGGTTAAACCAAATAAATAAAAGTGAAAAGAAACACCCAGCCTGCTGCCGAACTTTTATTGGAAAAAAATGAAACCCAACTTCAAATCTCTCGCTATTCTGTGATGATAGGGCTATTTTCAGGGAAAGAAGCAAAATTCAGAGAAATAGCATTTGTGCTCTGGGAAATACTGTTTTCCAAAAACCTTGGCTACTATAGCAACATGATTTATTCCATACTCGCTGCAGTATAGTCAATTAGCTCCCTAACTGAAAGACAATTACTGTAACTAGAGATGTACCTGGCTGGAAGACTACTGAAGTGCTGCTTACGAATGGCAAAGCAGAGCACTCCGAATTCCAAATTAGTAATCATTATTGTTGACCATGAAGGACATTTCTAGCAGTGGTTTAACCTCAGTGATACAAAAGGGCACATTTGTCAAATGGGTGCTGACAAACCCCAGTCACTGAGATTCCAAATCATGTCCTGCCGCACGTGTGAATCTGTATGCAAAACAGGTAGGTGGAAAAAAAGAGACAGCAAAAAACAAATTGCTATTGTATGCCTTTACTGCATTCCGCAGCTATCACAGATATCACTTTTGGCTGCAAAACTTTAACAGAGAAGGGTCTTGTGAGTAAATTGCAGAAATCCAAATACATTAATATGTAAAATTCAGGCTGTAGCTGATCCTTGCAAACACAGACATCGTTATGATGCCTTTGTCATAAGAGGCCATGCAGACCTCTGAGCTGTCCCTACCCAGCGTGAAGTGCTTTATGCACCTTCGTCACCATCAGTGACATTTGTCACCTCAGAATTCATTTTGCTCCTCCTTATTCTGGCACCGTTGGACTTGCTGTGGCTTTTCTCCAGCATAAGTGTGACCAGATGTAGGTTCTGAGATTATTCGACTTCAGCTTTCATTCAAGCCGATAAGCTGCTAGCAGAATTTTTTTTAAACACACATTCCAGAGATGTTCTTTGTGTCTTCTTTGGAAATGTCAGATACTGGCCATTGGAAAAGGGAAAACATCTGTTTTAATCCTCCCAAAGGAATATATCAAAGTTTTTGTGCTGTTTTTATGCAGCCTTAAGGCCTTTTATTCAGCTAAAAAACTCCCTTTGTAAAACTGCTGTAAGGCTTTTTTGGTTTGTGTGCTTGTTTTTTTTAAAAACCAAGCTACTAGTTTTTGTACTCTTCCTTGTAACAATCACAGTGCCATTTCCCAGGTTGACATGGCCAAAGAATGGTCCTTCCCAGAAATTTGGTCCTGATAAACAACTGTTCTCCAGGACAACCTAAGTTCATTCTCCATGGAAAATAGCTTCTAGGCTCACAGTTAATAGATCTTACCCCTGCTTTGTATGGTTTTGGGAGCTTTAAACTAAACTAATCATCTGAACCCTTCCCCCTCCTCATCTCATCAGTGAAATCCTAGGAAGGCCCTGTCACCATGGTGGAGGCTGGCACAGCAACAGCATGGGCGTACAAATGCCGTCTCAGCTACGAATGTGAAGAGCACAACAAAACCTCATTTTATCCACTGGAAACCATCACTCTGTGTCTTCCTGAACAGATGAGAAACTTCCCATGGTGTTCTGGAGCTCCAGATCCTGAAAGCAGCTATGAATAGCAGCTTTAAATTTAACCAAGGTTGGAAAGAGAGTGAAACCTAAATGCTGCAAGATGATGCCAGTTCAGCTGGCTCAGAAGCCAACAGAGCCTTGCTTGCATGTGACATGGAGAAAAATTCCAGCCCACAGGGCAGACAACATCGCCATCAGTATCCAGTACTGCTGCAAAAGTGGTATGACTTTGCATGATCACTAAAGCAGTACAATTCTCACTGGAGTTATTCCTGCTGGCAGAAGCCCAAAGGGTGGCGAGACCCAAGTGAACATTCTGGAGGTGACAGTGCACTACACTGACTCTCATTGAGCAATTTGACTCCTATGTTCCTTTCCCTTTAGCTCATTCAAGTATGAACAAGCTTAGGCAAGTATGCCTGAACTTTTGTTCCACCTCAGTCACTGGATTGCCTTAACGCTAAATTGCAAATTCATGAAGAGCCACATGGCAGTGACAGTGGAGCTGGACAGCAGAGCTCCCTCTGGCTTCAGTAGTGACAAGTGTGGGTTCTTAGCTGAGGTTTGTTTTTGTATATTCAGTCTGGTTTTGCCTTTCAGTTTGGGATACTACCAACAGTTACTTGAAACTCCAGAGGTAGCCAGCACAGAAAAAAAAAAGCTATAATTTAACTAGGACATCAGTTGGGAAAGAGAGGGGGAGACTGTTTGAGAACTGTGGATTGACTGGTGGTCTTAAGAGTATGAAAACAATATCCTTCTGACACTAGTAAGTAGAAGCAGGCCTTGGATTCCGTGGAGTTTTCTTGGTCTGTATTCTGTAAAGACAGAAATCTGGCTCTGTTTCATCACAGTTATCTACACTCAGGCACCCCTCCACCCCTGAAGGAGATTAGTAGTGATAATGCATCTGGTACCTGCCCCAGCAATAACAGATCTATGTGGAGAAGATTACAAGACATTTTTTGGACTTCTGCCCAGTCCTGGAAGTCCCACCAACCATTTCCAAGAGTCCCATCAGTTTTTATGGCTTGTCTCTCAAGAAGGCTGCCGAAATCTACATGAAGGAGATTTTTAAAAAGATTTTTGCAGACATTTATTTCTGGCCAAATTATGATTGCTGGAGGAAAAAGAAGCCACCATACAAATCTTGTTAGAGACTTCAGCAGGAACTCACAAACCCATGCAGAACTGAGATAAGCTAAAAAAAGCAATAGCATCCAGGAAGGAAAGACAGACCAGCCAGCCAAATGCAACTCTAATTCCAACCCATGACAGACCCCTGGGGCAGCTCCAAAGCCACTTAGCACAAGCGTGGAGCTGTGCCAGGAGGAGATGCTGGCACCAGAAGAGCAGCTCTAGCATGTCCAGACTGCAATTCAGTGATTCGCAGAGGGGGACAGACTCAGACAGGCTTGTTACCCCCAGTACTACAAACCCACAGCTCCCCACTTCCAACACCCTCCAAATCAGACAGCTCCAGGGACACTGATTTCTGAGCTCCCTGTACTGCAGGGAGTGCGCCATGTGCATGCGTAGGAAAGCGGAGTAACAGCACATCCGTTAACCACACAAAAACACACTGGCAATGCTTGGTGTGGCTTGGCAGGGGAACCTATATCAACTGTCTGCAGTCCAAGGTCTAAAGGGCAACCTGCCTTCAGAGACGCCTGAAGCTTCAAGGAACTGTGTCCTGGAGGGAAATCGGTGCCTCTGCAGCGCGCAGCCTGCACTGGACCCTCAACACATGCCAAGTGAGCACTGTTCCCGCTTCATGCCACACAGGAGGTGAATGTTGCAGGAGAACTAAAGGGAAAAAAAGAACACAGAGCATCTCAACAGGCTAAAGGCTAATCCTCGTGCCTCTCGGACCCCTCCAATGGGCCTCACTGGAGGGACTGCTCTGCTAGGGACACCAGCACAGGATTACCAGGTGCTGGGGCTATTTACTACAGCAGGGAATGGAAAATGCCTTTTTTTTTTTTTTGGAGGGATACAGTGCATAGCGCTGCCAGGAAGGTGACTGTACAGACTAGTCTTGTGCAGGACTGTGAGATTGCTGACAGCTGTCTAGCCTGGGGGTCCCCAAGCAGCAACTGTTCAGTGCTGTAGGAGGAAGGTAAAGGAGTGGGAACAGAGGTTTTCCAGCAGTGACAGACAGAAATCTCCCCACAGGCTGTGTCACACTGCTGCAGTATCTCAAAAAAGCAGCTCTCTCCCATATAGCTATTCCCTTAGAAAGTAGAAGCTGGAAGCCTCATCTGTTCCAGTTGCTGGAGAGCAGCTCCCAACCTCCTGGACAAGGTGGAGATGTTTGCTGCATGCTGTCCCTGCTGCAGACACTGCGGGAAGGCCAGGGAGGACATCTGTTCCCAAGACATTTATGAGGCTGCTGGGTTTTCTGAACGATGAATTTGAACAGAAACCATGTTACACCTTAAGTGTCACTGCTAGGTAGAAGGAAAGTCATGAATCTTCTCAACATCATGATTTTTTAAGCAGCAAATGAATATACATTGGAAGAAACAGTACAGCTGTGACTGCCTCATTAAAGCCATTAACAAATGAGTTTAACACGTCCAAGTGCAGTCAGTCCTGTCTGAGGGCTGCTGGTTCTTTCTCCCATCCTTCTTCTCTCCCTGCTGCTCGGCTTATTGTTTGCTTCATTGTTAATCCCACCTAATTTAAAAATAGGAAATTGATTTCTTATGTATCCATTACAAACCAAATCATTTCTTTATTACAGCAAGGATCATATTTCATAAGCAAGTCACAGAAAATTAAAACCATGCCTGTTGCTTTGATGAAATAATGGAGAGACACACTGGAGAGGAAGACACAGACAGCTGGGTCCTGTCATGCAACCAGTGGTGCAAGTTAAGTGTTTGCAGGCACCCAAGGCTCCTACAGCTGCCAGTTTTCCTCCCCCAAACTCCTGGTTATAGTGCCAAGTACTCCCTTATCGCCAAACCTCAAAAGCATCTAAGAGGAGGAATGCAACCTCTCTGAACAAAGTCAGTCAATGATTTTCGTGGCTGGAGATTATGTTGTTAACAGAAGGTTTGCAACCGAGTGCAGGACTGGATACTTCTCAATATTAACACTACCAAGACTAGGTGCCTGACAGTTGCTGTCGCTTGGTGTACACAACACAGGAACCCACAATACTAGCCACACGTTAGCCCAGAAGTCCTTGTAGCATAAATATTTCCAGGCCTTGGGCATATTAGGCCATCATGCTTTGCTACCAGGTAGGGAGATTTAGATTGAAGGGGAACCACATTTGTCTGGAATGGTATTCAGTGTATATTGCACACAGGTTATGTCAGTACAGCAGGCACCCCAGCCAGATCAACAGCTAGTTAGCAGTGTACTGTGACTCCGGGCAGATCATAAATTAAAACAAAATCCATTGTGTGCATTACGAAGGATTTATGGACTGTTCTGTGAACCTCTCTGTGGAACAGACAGGACATGGGTCCTCTGAAGAGTAATCCAGATAAGTACTACAGCTCACAGGGCATTGCAACATCCAACCCAAAGTTCATTGCATACTTCATTAACATGTTGATCTCTAGGATTTACAGCCAGAAAAAACCTCTTCAGTTTTCCCATCAGAAGCAAAAAGATCAGCGAGTTATCACTGTGGAGAATACTTTTTATAATGTATTATCTATAGATGCATCCATATAAAAATACCACGTCTGAGGACAAAGAATAAGCAAAGCTATCACAATAGACGACAAGCAGACAGACTCCACAAGAGTAAAGGGTAGCAGAAGAGATTGTTTCAGAGCAGTAATTCATCTCCTGGCTGTCCATCCCTCTGAGCACATCCTTTGAAGCAAGAAACTATTGCCTTTGCTTCTTTGGGATAAGAGTCTCCCATTTTTTTAAAAAGAGCCCATGTTACAGTATCTTGGAAATCTGCGTTACTCAGTCTGCCATGGATCAGGGATGTGCTGCTGTTCTTTCTGGAAGTTAGGGCCAGAGAGATTATCAAACTAAAGTAATTCTTACACCAGCTAAGAGGACTGCAAACACAGCCACCTTACCTAATCCTTCCCCTGCTCTGGGAGGAGGGCAGCCAGCAAGCAGCAGGCATTTGCCAGTTCACTGCAAAGTGCTTCCTAACAAGCAAGCCAAAGAAAGTCCTCTTAAAACTCTTTATGGTCCTTTTGCACTGATGATTCTCAGAATGGGAAAACAAGTTTTGTAACTCAGTGGGAGAGAAGGAAACGGGCTCCTTCCAGGAAAATCCTGCATCATCTCTCTAGCCCCCAACTCCAAAGGGTTTGCCTAAAGCTGTATCACTAGGAGATATCTTTCTGCTAGTTTCTGTGTGGGCTGCTACTATGTTGAACCAACTTATTTGTGCAATGAAGTGTTTAATTGAGCTTGATTAATTATTTAAGGTAAGTGGACCATTCCTGACCTAATGGCAACATGTAAATTGATTAACTTTACAAAGCCAGCAAAGTGATCTGCACAGTGAGATCAGGTCTTGTAATGTATTATTTAGGCCAAGTTATCCTGTCTCACTACCAATGATGTGCTGCCAAACGCAAGATAGTGATTGCAAAGGTGTGATACAGGTCCCTCCTTGGGGTGAGGGTTAGACTCCCCCAAGCCCCTTGCACCAATGGGAAGGGAAGAGGAGGAGAAGCCACCCTGTGCTATGGTAGCATGTGGTACCTCTGTATGGGCTGGGGGAGAGGAAGGAAAAGAAGATAACCACTTGCAGGGTGGGATGAGGGCTGGGAGCACATGGGGAACACAAGGGAGACAGCAGAGCAGCGACGACAAACGAAGCGTCTTCAAGGGCAGGTTTGAACAGCCCAGTGGGACCAGGCTGCAGTTTGGCTATCAGAGCCAGACACTGCTGCTAGCACAGCCCAACCCCGAGAAGCAAATGCAAACTGACCCTTTGTCTGTATCTGTTTTGTCAGTCCTGTCATGGTCTCCCATCACTAGGGGTTACAGGACAAAAGAGCTTATTCCATGCAGATAATGCCTATCTTTGCTAGAAATCAAACTTAGATAAAAGCTTTCCAAAGAGATTCTGCTTAGATTTGGGTCTGAGCTTTGCAACAGGAGCAGCAGTGCCCAATCCAGGCTGATAAGCAATGTGGTAAAATTGATACCTGGAGTAACTTATGCACATTGGAAGAAAGTGATATGTTTAGATACCTACAGTATTCTCCATCTCTTCTGGCCAGTCACTAAGGCAGGTACACAGATAAATGAAAACACTCACCGCTCTGGCTTCAGGGGAGAAGCAGATAAGGCTGATAAAGCAGTAAGTGAAATTCTCCTCCAGGCTCCCATGCAAATATGTACTTGGACAAAGGCTACAGCAGAAATACTGCTTTGGTTGTTTGAAATAGCAGCACACCCGACCCCACTCACCCACCCCCCCCACCCCAGCACAAACAGAACAAATAACCTCCCATCTCCACCAAAAGCTCCTTGTCCAGAGAACTTATGGTCAAAACAGGCCAGATAGAGCAGCTGGAAGGAAAAAGAGGAACCCAGAGCCCTCCTTGGAGGTATAGGGACAGGTGGAAGACCCGGCAGGAGGTGGATCTCCAGTCACAATCCAAGGCCACCACCCCTGGGGAAGCAGCCTCCCCCCAGGCTGGTTCTGTGTAAGGGTGAGGATGCTGTTAGCTTACAAAATACAGAGGCAAGAGAGATGTGGGCACCGGAAGACAGCTCGCAGGCGAGCAGCACCAGTGCAGTCCCATCACTGCAGCTTGAAGGCGGCAACACCCATAGAAACTGTCCTGTGCTGCTGCCACCAGCCAGGAGGAAAAGTACAGAAAACAGGAGCATCTGGATCCCACAGGATGTACTAACCCCCATCACCTGTGCACAGAAACGCAAAATCCTTCAGCCAGTGAGAACTGTCTTAATGATCTGGCCATGCCACCAAAGGCTTTGAAACCATCTCCCTCCTTTTTGAGCAGAGATTCATAAAGTCTTATGAGCCATATTACAAAAAAATGATAGAGGCTTTCTGCCAAGTTGCTGAAGCTTCAGGGTACCCCCTCCCCCCCCGCCCCAGTTTCTTTTACATCCCAACAATTCCTCCTCTGTATTTATTTCTACTCGGTTTTCTGCTTCTGGGACCCAAGCAAGCCATTGAACATGGATTAAACATGCCACAAGGATTCAAACTTTGACGTGGCTAAATATATTGGTTTCCAATGAAACAAAACAAAAGGCTAGGATGAAGTACTCTTTCAGCAGCTTGTGCAGCCATGTAAATGGATGTTGCTAAGGGAGACTGCAGAGAGATAAGACTCCACCACCCCTCTGGAGCTCACAGAGGAAGCGTTCTGATCCAAACCCCCTTTCCAAGCAGCATTTACTACTCCAGCTTCAGCTGAAATGGTGGATGCGTCACATTTAAAAAAAAATAAATGTTTTTAAAAAGGACAGAATAATTCAGGCTTCCTAGCTGGGCACCAGGAAAGCATTTCCTCTTGGGGCAGGTTTAATTTCTGAGCTGTAGGACGTCTGCAGTCTCCTACCCATGAGGAAGGGACTGAGCAGACCTCAGGACTGACCCAGGCCAGGAGCGAGAACATGTAGTGTTTGTTTTTATTGGAAAATATGTATTTCTTTGGATGATAATCTTCACTGGCAACCCCCAGACCTACCAGGCTCCCTCACTCCAACTACTCCAAAGGTGGAAAATCAGGCAGAGGGTGCTGGCAAGGCTGGAAGGGCAGAGCCCCACATCCCGTGATGCTGGGGACATGCCGAGGGGCCATGGGCTGTGCCTGGGGAGGTTCGGGTTGAACATGGGAAAAGCTCCTCCTGTAGGGTTGGTTGAGGCGGTCTGAGAGGCCAAGGCAACTATGTCCTTGGATGTTTCCAGGCTAAGACACAGATGACCCAAACCAGCCCTGGCAACAGCTCAGAGACCAAACTAGAGACCTCCTGAGGCCCCTCTCACCCAACACTTCCACACACACAAAGGGAAGCGATGCAAAAGGAGATGAATACAAGATTGACCACAAAAATACAACCAGCAGGTACAGAAAAGAGGCAACTCTAAAATAAGTAGATTTATCCCTGTGTGTTAGTTAACACTGAACCTGATAAAGCCCAACTACACATTTGTTTCAATTAAGAGAAGGGGCCACTTGGCAGCTGTGCCATTGTCTCCTCTATCCCAGGGACTCCCAAGCCAGGCAAAAACACTCAGGAATGCAGCTCCAGCTCACCCACTGGCGTAATGTGTTTGTTCTCCGACGTGTTGGATTCCTGCTTGCAGCCGGCTGTACTGGCTGTACTTTGGTCCAGGAACATTTCACCTGCATCTATGAACCCAGCACAACAGCCACCAGGGTCAACATTGCATTTTCAGAGGGCAACGCACACGCCACTTTAAGTAAACCCATGGACACACCAACTATATTTGTATTCAGCCGTTTCAGCAGACTACCAAGGCAGACTGTGCCGGTTTTGCAGAAATCACAGGGATTGTGCTGGCTGGGGGAGCTTCACTGTGTGAGGAAGAGGTTGGCGGAGCAGTTATGGGGAAGCTGGAGGCCCAAAGCATCACAGCAGCCCAGGCCACCAGGCTCATAGGCTCCCACGTCCAGAGAAGAAAAACCAGTTGATTTTTGTGGCGGTTGGGGTTTGGAGGGGGCAGGGGAGAAGGGAAGAGGCAGGGCTGACAGGGGTCAGCAGGGGCAGGCAGCCCAGGCTGTAAGAAGGGTTTGGTTCTCAGGAAGTAAGACATCTAACCAGAGCCTGCAAGTGTGTATTCGTCTATAGACTTGAGACACATTGGGAAATAATTCCTACGCCACTGCATCCTTGCCAGGGCTGTTGCCTGTGGACAGAGGGGTGGTACAGATCTTGGGGAGGGCAGCCCCAAAGGAGACCTGACCCAAATACCTGCACACCACTGCTGTGGGTGTGTTTGGTGGTGTACGAGAGCACGCAGGGTTTCAGGAAGGCTGCAAGGCAATGTGTGCCTGCAGCAGAGACCAAAAGCACCCCACACTCCAGGCCTGTGGTTCAAGACTGGGATCAGGACACTAAGGTTAACGCACCAGCTGCTTTGCTGGCTGATTCACATCTCCCAGTTACCTGACACCGCATTGCCCATATGACATCATCTCTCCCAAACCAGCTCCCCGGTGCTAAGGAAATCAGCTCTTGAGCGCCAGACTGCTCCCTTTTACACAGGACCCCCATTAATGCCAGCCATGGGGTGGTGTGACACAGACCCCATCCTGTACGAACCAGCACAAAGTCCCTTCACAAGAGGCTGGGCACCCACCTAGCTGGCACAGGCTGTTGCACGATCATAGGGCATGCTGTCTTGGGTCACCTAATCTCAGTGCTGCATGAAAAAGCAGGATTTGGGGTTTCTGTAACTAGATATTTTGTTTGTTTTAAAAGTACATCTTGTTTCAGAGTTTTTCAGGTAACCATTGAAGGGAAGTTAATAGTGCAAAACGTCCGCCAATGAATACACAAGTTGTGCGCTGGTGCAGGAGGGAGCACGTTGCCAGGACTTAGGTTGTCCCCTTCAGCTGAACTGCAGTCGCAGGCCACAAAAGTGCTTTTAGCACAGACTGCATTACCATAAACCACTTTCACAGGAGGCTAAACTACCCCAGCACACATGCTGAGGACCAATGGGACAGTTTCTGTGGCTCAGCTAATGTTACCACTAAGCTACAGTGCTTTGCCCATGCGTTGAAGCTCTTCACAACAATCAATGTTTAACCCCAGTAGCCTAAAATGACCCAGCAGAGAGGTGCCTCACATCTGGATACCCACCAAAGAGCTTAGGGCAAGCCTGAACAAACTTCACCTCCAATGGCAAGGGGAAGCTGGCAGCATTTGCACTAATTCCAGCCAGGGATCTCCCCCCACTCAGGCACCCTCCCGAGATAAAGCTTCTGTCCTAACTTGGACCAGTATCTCCCATTTATCACATATTGCCTGATTGTTAACGTAGTATGGTGCTTATCTCTTAATACACAAACAGAGACAGCAGGGCAAAATAACCCCTGTCCCTCTACTTGCCTCCTATCTAAAAAGGACAAAGTAACCAGAAGTTTCTGTGCACTAAAAATAATTAAAAAAAATAATCAGGATACTCTGGACCACCACAAATTGCAACTACTCGAACAGGTCTGTAGGTCAAAGCATTACTGGAGGAGCGCTAGCTACGTGTATATTAGATTACTAGTTCCCATTACAAAATGGCTGTCACAACCACCCTCATTTGTCTCAATAAGGTAGTAAAGTAATTGCTGTGATGTTGAAAGATAAGGGGACTCCGATGCCCATTCAGTGCTGCACTGCCACAATTCAGTTCTGGAGGTTACAGCGCTGAGCATGGTCCTGGTGCTTTCACAGGAGCCAGACCAAGTCATGCAAATGCCCACCCTGATCAGCAGCACCTGGGGAAGTGCTTAGACAGCTCACATACAAATTCCATGTATGCACATATTTAACAAAAAGCCCTTTTTGTTTCTGCAGACATCTTTTCCAGTGGAGGTGTGAGCTGGTTTCCACAGGAAGCTTTTCCAGCAGAAATATCCAGGGGAAGCTTGGCTGCACCTTTTGCAAATTAGGGAAGAGAGGAAGCATTCCCACCCTGCATCACAGGGGACGAGCTGGCTTGGGGGCGGCCCAAACCCTCTTGCCAGGTTAAATCCCCCAGGCAAGCATCAGGAGAAGATTCACAGCCCAGCAAAGGATGGGACTCCCGTGCATGCACAGGAGCAGAGCACCCAGAGAGCAGCACAGGAGGCAGCTACAGAGAGCTGATTACTTCAGAGGAAAGAATCAGACGAGCAAGACTTCAGTCCCACTGCTTGTCATCACTATCACCCTACAGCAGGGCTCACCCAGAGCCTCCCCACCCCAGCACAGCCAACCTCAACACCTCTACCACTTACCTTCCACGCAGCCACACTTATCCACCGTGCCCAGGAAAGGTCCTTTCTGCTGCTCCCTGGGAAGCACCTCCAAGTAGGGCTCCTGCCCCTCCGCTCCTTCTTGTAGGGCCTCCCCACCCTCCAGGTGCCCCTCATCAATGCTAACAGGGCTGCGTTAACCCCCCTCCCGGCCTGGCTCTGCTCTCACTCATCCCAGCTGCTGGGAGGTGGGGAAGCCACAGGTTACCCTGGCAGCAACAAAGATGGAGAGGGGAAGTGGGGAGGCAGCCCTTCCCTTGGAGACTCAGCTTGTCAGAAAAAGGGGGTAGTCAGCGGGTATGAAAGTCCACAGGACACCCTGCCATGTGCTCCCAAATCCTGCCTCGATAACTTCAAGCATCTTTATTCTCGCCCGGCCTAGCCGTGCGTATTCCCATACTTGTTCCCCACCCTCCTCTCATCCCTTGCCACGGAAAATCACGCTGAGATATCCCACGCAACGGAGAGCCGAACGTCTTTCCCTGGGACAGCCCGCAAAGAGGCTCCTTCGCTCGCCATCTTGTGGTGGCAGCAGGCAGCCTGGCACGTCCCACATCCCCGCGACCCACGTCCCCGCATCCCACATCCCCTCCCCAGGGCCCAGAGCGCGCTGGGGACGGGGCAGGGGCGGGGGCTCCGCTGTGTCATGGGGTGCTGGGGACCCGCAGCCCCTGTCTGCTCCGGACAGTGGTCAGGTGCCCCCTTACTGGTCCCGAAGCAAGTGTGACCCAACCCCAGCAGTGTCAGTGGGTTTACACCTGTGTAACCAGGGCATGGATTTGGCCCCACAGCTGCAGGTCCTCTCTGCGGAGTCACTCACACTCAGGGCTCAGTCATACCCCAGAAATTTCCCAGACTTCGATAGAAGTCACACCAGGAAATTGACATAACGGGGGCAATGATGTGTCAGCCATGCAGAGCTTTCATGCTCCCGGACTTATAATGGATTTTAAGTTTGATTCTTCGCAGCCCCAGCACACCAGGTCTGGGGTGCCCACGCTCGGGGAGCCCAAACTGCTGTAGTTGTCATGGCACCTTCACAAGTGCCCGTCATGGGAAGGGATGTGCCCTGTGAACCCCTCTGTGATGGAGGACTGCCAGGGCAGTGGGTGGGCAGCTTTGCACTGGCACAGCTTTGCAACCACCTAGCAGTGTGGTTGCAAAACTCCAAAGGAAAAGGTCCTGCCTCAGACCATTTTAGCATTTTTTTCTGGGCAGGCAGTGCAGGACCCGGTACCGTCCCTTCAGACGGTGCAGCTCCGAGGCTGGCAGTGGAGCCCTGCGAGCACTGCCATGGTGCCACCCTGCACTGGGCTGCGGGGCCAGGCCTGCACCACCGCTGCGCAGACACTCCAATTGCAGGCTTGGCCAAATGGTTTTCATTAAACCTACAAAGGGAAATTTGCCCCAGAAAGAGCAGATGCCTGAAGCTCTTCCAGGCCTGTATACCAAAGTGATGGCTTCTGCAATGTGCCCCCTTGGGCAGGGTCCTCCAGGACCTGCTGTGCAGCCCCAGCCCCTCCTCCTGCATCCCTCACCCTTCCCGCCCCTCCAGCACGCCCAGTCCCCCACCAGACTTACCCTTTTTCTGGTTTTCCCCTCTAATTTGGGATGAACAGCACAAAAGGAGCAATTTTGCTCCCCACCCCTTTCCCATCTTCCCTCCTCCCCTGTCTAGCAGGTCTGTGTTATTATTAAGACACTTGAGATTATGGTTGTCTAAAAGTCGAAGAATGACAGCAAAGAACCAGATGCTGTACACTGATAAATTACAAGGGCATTATGCAGAGGCAGCTGTACCATTTAAAAGCCTAGTTTTAATACCACACCATGACTTTCCATGTGGCATCGTATGGTTCCAGCATCTGGGCGTCACCGTCAATGTCTCCCGTATATTTTGCTGAGCACTGTCATTATGATAATGAAGAAATTGCAGCAGACGTTAATTGCAGTTCCTGCTGGCTATTGCAAGAACTCAAAGGCATCAGAACGGGCTGGCAGGGCCTCTCTCATCTCACGGGGGGGTTTCTTCACTGTGTTGGCAGCAGACAAGAGGGGTCTGGATGACTGCGGGTGCTGTGAGCAGTACCCAAGCCCTGCTCTCCAAGTGGCCAGCCCCAGTCAGGACTTGCCATTGCTGGTCAGCACACCGAGATGAAGCCTTCGGGTCTCTGTTCAGTTCCCACTGCTGAGATTTGTAAATTCACTTCCCTGCTCGGCTTTCTCATTAGTCTTAGCAGAGAGCTGCCACAGACTGTGTGCGGGAAGGAGGTCCCCATGTCCCCTCCTCCATATCCTGTTCCCAGGCAGCACATGCTGTGGAGGCCCCATGGAGGAGCGGGGCTGAGGCTTACAGCTCTTGTTTCATCTCTGGATATGGCCCCGCAGCAACTAATCAATTCAGAGCTTGGAGGGAAGGCAAAAAGGACTTTTAAAAGTTTATTCTCCATCTCTCTGTCATGCATTTAGGGATATCAAGGCCCTGAGCTACAGCTGCTGCGGCAGCAGCTGCCCCAGGGGTGGCAGCACTGCAGGAGGGGACTCCCCAGCTGCAGCAGTGGCTCACAGTGGCACCAGCTTGGTTGCTCATGGTGGGGAGGTGGGTCTCTTGCTCAAAAATGTGGCTGTAAGGTGCACAGGTATCTGGTGTTCTACTGGCAGGACAAAACATCTTCATTTTGCTATTTAGTTTTGAGTTTGGAAACATTCAAATTATGGTCCTCTTTGGGCCTAAATATCAAGGATCACCTCTGTTTGTCTCCCTCCCCCCCCGCCCTCCCCCCTGGCCGCAGTCCAGTGAACTCCAGTTTCATGAAAAACTACTAATTCCCAGACATTGCTACAGGATGCATGGAAGCAATATGTCCTCAAATACTCATGACATTACAGGGGCTTCAACAGGGACCAGGAACATTTGATGAGCAATTGCCTTTGTACCTCCGTAAAGCCCTTTGCAGGACTGGCCTCACCTGCTTGTGCTCACCAAGAGCCAGGAGACCTGCCTTGTCTTGGGCTGTGGTTTTAGGGCATCACAGTGATTGCTCAAACCAGGTGGGATCTCGGTGCCATAACCACACTGCAGGTGACACTGGCGCCACGTTGGAGGGCAGCTACTGGGAGGCCCAGGGAGCACAGGGTCAGGAAGATCTGAGACTCTGGTTTGTCACCCCATTGCTCGGCTCTGCACGCTGTGGCTGACAGAGATATTCTACAGATGAGCCAGCCCTGGGTGTGGGGACATGGGACACGGTGACAACCCCTCACGTCCTGGGCTGATTCACAGTGATATCTGACAAACCAGGTGATGGTTTCAGTGTCATGATGGGGGGAAGTCACAGGGAGGGTGGCACGCAAAGCCTCAGGAATCCACTGCAGGTATGTCCTCACTCTGCAGTGTGGGGTGAGGATGGGCAGAATTGCTGCCCTCTGAGTCATTCTGCGATAATCACTGTCAGATACGGAACCTTCCTGCTTTCTTGCTCCGCCGACCAGCAGAACAGGGGCTTGTGTCAGTGGCATGACTCACAGCGTGGAGCAGGGGCTCGAGGTTTATTGCACCGGTATCATGGGCTCTGGTAACCACCTCCTGTTTGCTCTGGTGGACATCATGGGCAAGTAAAGCATTGCACCCACCGAAAAGAGCTGCAGCAAGGCAGGGGGAGGAGGCAGCCCCGCACTCAGCCAGCAGATCAGCTCAGGACAGCCTCAAAAGCTGTCCACCAGAACTCCACCAAACCTTTTACAATTTTACAAAGGCCATAAAAGCAGGTACCTCCACTTTCCCCTTCTTGACCCCTGCCAGACACATTCGTTTCTTTACATACAGCTCTGTATAGTTGCAGGCGGGATTGATGCTCTGCCAGGGTCTGACCAGCAGCAGCAAAGTCTGGGAAATCTTCATGTGTGTCCCTTTCAGCTCTTGTTTGAGAAGCAGGAGCTGTGGCAGTGGTGTGTCCCTTGTGCTGTGCCTCCTGCCAGGGCCCCAGCATGACCCAGGGCTCCTCTGGTACCCCTGGGATGTCACTGTCAACTGGGAGAGCTGGCCGCTCTGTCTGACGCAGCTGAAGAGCTGACTTGAGAAATGAGCTCATTCTTTTCCTCATGGCTCACCATGGCCCACGGCTTCATAAACCATCCCTTGGGGAAGCCCTGGGGCAGGAGGAGCTCCCCACAGCACCCTCCACCTCGCTTATATGCCCAGGAAGACCTTTGCTTGAAAGCAACAGCCAGACACACTGATGCAGCATTAAACCTCTCCCTTGCCCGGGGCGGTGCTGGCAGTCATCACACTGACCTCTTTTTTTCTGATGGACAGCAGAAAATATGATGAATAAGCATATATGGCTGCAGCTTCAATGGAAAACTGCTTTGGGTACCTGCGCCTAGTTGGTGAGCTGTCCTGCAAGATGCAGTGTGCCAGACTTTAACGTAAACAAGGATGATGTGGAGTGACTCGAGCAGGTTGTAAAAAGGGGTGATTTTTTCCCTGCAAGGGGATATTTTAGCTGCCTGCCAGCCAGAGTGCACGGCTGCAGGTGTGTGGATAGATGGGGGTGGCAGGGAGGTGAGTTGGGGGCTGGAACCAGCACTGCCATGGCACAGCCGCTGCCTGCGGCACAGGAATCACCACCTCTGCCCGGGGTGGGATGCTAGGCTCCTGATGGACATGGCCCTGGGGTGCAGTTTTCAGCAGGGAGGTGTTCTAGTCAGGGGTAGCCCGGATTCAGGGGGCACAAAATTAAAAGGGATCCAAGAGGTGCAGTGAGGTTGTCAGGGAAAGGGCACAGGACTGTCATGTGCTAATGCTGCTGGCACTGGCATAAAATGAGAGGAGGGAAGCGTCATGAAGCTTAAGTGAGCAAGGCACTTTGTTCACTAGACTCAAAATCATTTCATATTATACTGAAACAAAAAATAAAAGCATTCATGCCAGCTATTGTCAAACCTCCAGCTACCAGGACAGAAGAAAAGAAACGAGATGACCGCCAGGCGTTAAACCCATGGAGAGTGGGAGCAGGACAGGCAGGGACCCTCCGGCGGGGAATGACGCTGACCCGGCGTTGCTGGGAAATTAGCTCACTGCTCAGGTATGGCTCAGCCACAAACCTTCCCCCGGCTGCCGTGGGCAGGGAGCCACAATTAGCAGCGATGCTCCAGCAGCTGTGCTGGGTGCATCTCCTTGGGGTGGGACGGGGGACTCAGTAATGCTGGGTCTGACTGTCTGGCCCTGCCTCTGCCCAGCATGCAGGGCTTTCAGAGGTGCCATGGGGTGGTCTTTGGTGACAGCACAGCTCCTGCCGCTGGGCTGAAGACAGCCCTATCCCAGGGAGGGTCCCCATGGAACTTGCTCTGAAATTTGCTTTTTTCCTCTTTGCTGCTCTGGCTCTCACCAGAAACCTAGCATTCAGAGGCACTGGCAGTGTTAGAAATGGGCAATACTATGGACGTTCATCTTTAAAATCTCCCCCACCAACATTAAAATAAACAAGGCAACCCCTCACTCAGGTTTCCCTTTCCCAGAGAGGAACACTTGCCGGGAGAGGGGCAGTATCCCACCCTTCGAGCACCCAGCACAGCAGCTGTAGGGGTCACCCATGGTCCCAGCGCCGCCTGCGTGCTCTGCATGTTCAGGGAGTGCAGAGCAGCCCCACGGCATGGCCTCCCGCCTTTGCTGTGGGCACACAGAGAGGTGCGGCGGGCAGCCCTGCGTGCGCTGGCACTGCTGGGTGTGGGGAGCTCGAGCCGGGCCGGCAGCCCTGCACAGGGGCTCGGTGCCCAGCGGTGCCAGGAGCTGGCCCCATTGCCCATTACACAGGGCAAGTACTTCCCGCAGCCCCCAGTGGAGAACGCGCCATGGAAGTGTCGGCATGGGTCCCTTCTCGTTCTTCAGCAGAAAAACTTCCGCAGATGTCTTCAGCAGAAAAAAAAAGCCTGGGGGACAAAGGGGAGATTTTCTGGAGTGGGGAGGGAATGAGAAAGAGGGAGGCTGCCCATCTCAGCTCATTGCTGCCTGGCACCTGTGTCCCAGGGCAGCCATCCAAGCATGCCGGGAGCAGGCGCGGTGCCATCGCAGCAGATGGGCACGAAGGCAGGCAGCCCCAGGACCGCAACCTTGCCGCAGCTCAGGGAGGCGGGGCGGCTGTTTAGGGCAAATTTCCCAGCTGAGAATGTCAAAACAGCTGCCAGTCTGGAGTTTATACACCTATAATTAAGGAGGTATGTGATTTCTAATCCAGCTCAAACGGAGCTGGATTAATTGGCAAACCTAAAAATAGCATCCGTGACCATGTAAGGCAACCTTTTGTCTGCAGCTTAAATTAGGAAAGTGGGTTCTGGCTGTTTGGAGTGGACTGGGAGAGACAGAGGCATCCTTCTGCCTCCAGCCAGGCTGCATGGCCCTGGCGCTGCTGGGGAACGGGAGGAGCCCGCAGTTCACCCTGCTATCCAACAGCACCAGCCTGGGGCCAGCAGAAGGAGCCAGAGCAGGAAGGCAGCACCCCCACTCCCGGGAGATGTGTCCCCGGGGAGTGGGAGACCCCTTGGCAGCTTCACCTGGAGCTGGCTCTGCTTCCCCTCCTTGCGCACCAAAGACCCAACTGCTCCCCATTTTACCCTATCATGTCCTTTATAAGAGTCCACAGCAAGTTTGCCCGCCCTGTTTCCAATGCCCAGCAGCTTTACGTGGTGGAAAGGGACTTTCCGAATTACTGGAAACCCCCCCCAGGAGACACCTGCACTTTCTCACACCGCTCCCGGCCAGCTTTGCACCAACGCAGCCAACGGCAGAAAAACCCCCACTCCCTCTTTCCAACGCTCATCTATCCGAAGCCAGACTGCAAGGTTAAATTGCTTTTAATTTTTGTTTAATTGTCTGCAGTGGCACAAATAACTAGCAGTATTGATTTGAACTTGGCACACAGAGGCAGGTTCCAAATGGCAAAGCATATTATGAGATCGAATTATTAAATGTAGCTAATGAGCAAAATAATGATGTGGCGCCAAGCTATAAAAGGTTAGATTTTAAAGTTGTCACAGTTCATGAGCAAGAAAGATTTAATCATATTCTTAATCAAATATTTATATGATAATGTGTTTTAATCAAAATAATAGCAATTAATTTGGAAAGGAATATATAGTAAACTTCCTGTTCTTGCTTTACAGAGTTTTTTTTGCTGCAGGGTTACAGAGCATACATTTCCTTACTCACTAGTAAATCCATCCCACTTGCAAGGTATTCCAGCTATCTGTGCCTGGGGACACGCTGGTGGAACAACAAACAGCAGGAACAATTCAGGACCTGCAGGTCCCCTTCACCCCTCCCAGGTGCTGGTGGGTCCTGCTCATCCTGCCGTGGGGCTGAGCAGCCCCAGCCATGCAAACACGGGGCAGCAGGACCCACACTGGCACCCCCCAGGGAGCCAGGGCCTCTCACTATGTCTTTGAAGCACTTACTATTCACAAATGATTTAGCAGCTACCTCTTTCCCTCCAAATTCTGCCAAATCTCATAATTCTCCTTGGCAGCTGATGGTGTCGCAATGATTTCCAGCTGTGCAAGAAGCAGCTTAAAATGGCTGCTGTGCTGGAGCACCGATCCTCTCCTTCCCCTCGTCCTCCTCCGGGCAGGGAGGCAAGGGGACACACAGCAAGCGCTCGCCCGCTCCCATCCCTTCTCCGGGGCCCTGCAGCCCTTCGGCCCTGCTTGGCAGAGCTCAGGTCTGCAGCTGGATGCTGAGCATTGAGATGTGGTGAGTTTTGCTCTAGGCTTTTAGTCTGGTATGTTAAGAATATAAAAATGGGAAGTTTAAAGAAGCAACAGCCCCCACCAACACCAGGGTTCGATTCTAAGTGCCTGCAAAGCACGGAGGTGGCTGTCCTGTCCTCCCGTGCTGAGACACCACATGTGAATGCTGTGAAGGAAGGGCCATGGAGGCTGGGCTGGACATGTGTAAACCTGCCAGTTTGAAGAAAAAAAAATAAAATCTAAAACTTCACCCTAAACCTCATAATGAATCTTGTTTGAAATTTAAAAATCCTGGAGGATCATTTCTAGCAGGTACTGCAACAGCCAGAATGCCCCGAGAAAACATCACCTCTTAAGGAACGCATCAAAGTCCTTCCAATGCAATTAGCTGAGGGAAGCATCCACATAACTTCAGTATTTCTTTTAGTGGAGCCTCCAAACCACCAGCGTTCACTAAATGTGGGGAAAGATCTTCAAAACACCATGCCAAGTGAAACAGAGCCTACCGAAAGGGAGCATCACTCACCCAAAATCCCCAATAAGGATCTTCCATTACTCTGTGCATAGCTCCAATGAAGCTTTCGAAAAGGAGGAATAAGACAAGGGCTGCCAGGACTGTGGTAGCCTCCCAGCAGCTCGTACAGACCATCCATGAACTGCCCGCACGAGCCTCACCTGCTCCAGGGTGCCCATGGCAGGGGCACGCAGAGCTGCCGGTGCCACCACTGGGAGCAGGCACCGGGGACTCGCACGGCCCCCACAGCACCATTCAGTAACCAGCCTTTGCAGGAGCGTATCAGTTTCGCAGCCATGCAGCTGCTGGGAATTTGATCAAAAACACTATGACGGTGTTGAAGCACTGGCCCTGCCTCTGGGCCCTTGGCACACATCTCTGTGTATGCCCAGGACAATATTTTCTCTCCTCCTCCATTTAGCCTCTTGTGCTGGGTGGATGTATATGCACTTTTCACTGCCTGACTTTTTAACACTTCATCAGAAAGCTGAGATTTTTTTTTTTTTTTTTTTTTTAAGGGCTAAATTTGCCATTTCTCTTGGAGTTGAGATGAAAAGCTTTCAATGAACCACCTTTGATTGGAATCACTTCTGTTGCCTTCGGTTTGGCCAGATGTTCCCTAATTACTTATCTGTCAAAACTTTTTTTTTAATGCACACACATTTCCTTTAAGTGAGAAATAGTATAAGGTTCTTGTTTAGTGTCTTTGCCTGAGTGAAATAAGCCAGGCTAAGCTTCATCATCAAGGCTGGATTTTATACTTGAACATGCAACTCAACATCAAAAGCTTGATCTTTTTTATTATTCAGCACAGCCTTTTTAGACCAACTTCAGCAGGAGCCAAATGGCACATCATAACTTTGGATTTAAAACTTTTATTTTTAAAGCTAGATCTGAGTCATGCAGCTTTCTCCTGAGATTGAGATGGTTTCATGTAATAACTCCAGGCCAGAATCTGACACCATTACTCACATCAGTGAAGGCTTACTTACACGAATAGACTTATTGAAGGAGTGTTACTCGGGGTGAGTAATGGTTACAGAATCAGGTCTGATCCTTCTCCCCTCAAAAAAAATATTCCCACTGATTTGAGTCAGTTGCTGGCCCTGCAAGGATGTCCTGTCCATGACTCATGCAGCAAATACTTTGGAGGCAGAAAGACAAAGGAGGAAACCTTGAAGACTTTAATTCCCCAAACTGACCACTGCTGCTGGTGCAAGCCTGCCCAGGGGAGCAGTGATCTGATCTAACAAGGCAGATGTCATTACATGTCAGTCATTTGAGACATTTGGCATCAATTTGCTATTTGGCTGCTGTCAGAAATCTTTTACTTAGGTAAGTGTCCCAAGGACCCCAATGTTACTGCAAAAAGGAAGGGGAAAACCAGCAGAACTAAGCCCTGAATGACTCTGTGGGTGCTTTAAAGGTTTTGTTTTCTTCCCTCTCCATAGAGAAAACAAAAATCCAGTGCCTGTCAAAGCATCCATGGATAATATACCAATACACCAGAAGAGGACTAAATTAACCCAAAGTAAATCCATGTAACAAATTTTCAATAGCTTTAGCTGTCTTCAAAGCCAAGTAGCATTCTTTAATGAAAGCAGGATCAGGCCAGTAAAGCTTTAAGAGTTTAAAGTTATTTGATAGCTAGTTATTTTTCTTCAAAAGAGACTAAAGTAAACCTCCGCCCGTAGCCTTCATCACTCCACCAGAAATGCTTTGTCAGTGTATTTGTGACAAATTAATTATAGTGATAGAAAATCTCAGTTGAAATGAATATTCAAAAAGTTTGGTTTTTTTTTTGAGGCTGCTGGCTCCAGGGAATGCCCGTCTGTTTCTAAAGCTGTGTGTTTTCCTCATTAGCTCTCTCCCTTCCCCTGTTCCTTTCAGAAACTTTCAGAAGTGATTAGAAATGGTTTTATTTTCAGCTTGCCTGGGGAATGGCATTAGCAGTGGAACAAACCAATGACGTTAGAGTCTTGCTGGCAACAAGAAGTGGCCCATCAGCAAACTTTTCAGAGAAAACATCCTGAAATTACCATATCAGTCCTGACTAGCCGATGCTAACATCCAGTAAAGATGCTTGCATGGCGTTATCTCGCAAAGCTTTAACACTGAAGGATCTTGTCCTCAGAGCTCCAGGGAGACACAGGAGCACATCTCTGCGGCTCCATCCTCTCATGGGTCCTGTTCAGATCCAGGAAATAGAAGGAGTGGAGCTGGGGCAGACCACAGGTAGCGCTAAGTCAGCAGTAAGAAATACATTGCTCTCGCTCGCTGCAAAGGCTCCAGCAAAGCAGAGGACTCCTGTTAGTCTCTTGCTCTAGTTACTGTCTGTAAATTGCAGATCTTTCTTGTCTTGGGCAAAAGTCATTTCAAGGAGCACAGTTCCCATTTGTGAATCTCAATAAGGCTGACAAAAGCAGGAGGCCACTGCTGCCTGTCACCTCCCACATCTCCAAGTCATCCTCCTTACCTTCATCCCGTGGTCACGCTGGTCCTGTCCCAATGCTTACACAGCTTAGCCCTGCACGAAACACCAAAATATTGGCCTGCAAGTCCTGGAGTCTCTTCTTGACAGGTTGCTTTGTGCTGACAACAGGAATAAACACAAATAAGGCTTCTCTCAAGCTGTGACTGCACAACCCAGCTCAGGAAGCTCCTACAACCGGTTGCCCCGTGAGAAGCCACAGGAACAAGATAGAGATGATTGTGATAATGATCCTCCTCCTCCCCCCCCAACAACTCAATTAACAAGCTGCCTCATTACCATCCTATACTTAATTAACAAATTGAATTAATAAGTAGCCTCAGCTGCTTAATTAATAATTACTTAATCCTTGGTTAATAAGGACATCAGGAACTAGTTCATAAGACAATAATTTCGGTGATCTAAGGAGAAGGCGTTAAGTGTCTACATGGAGCTGGTGCTGGACCCGACCCCGAGACCAGGTGTCCCTCTCCGAGTCGAGCTGTGGGGTGCCACCTCATCTTCAAAGCTCTTGCATGCCCCCTCCAGCCCTAAAATCCAGGTTGGAAATACCCAAAATCCTCATTCGGTTCTCAGTTCCACTGGTGATGTTCTCCAGAGCTACTGCAGGGAGACCCCTTGCCTGCTGGAAAGGAGTTGGGGCAGGTGTCTCACCCACTGGCACTGTGGCAATGCAAGAGGATGGTGTTACTTGAAATGAGCAATAAGTACAAAATACAATCTAAAAATGTCCTTTCCCTGCCCTGCAATGGTACGTTATTTTCCAGGGAAGGGCTGTGAATACATATGAGTAGTTGAAGTTCAAACCTGCTCTGGACCAACCAACCAAAGTTTGCTGGGACCGGGTGAGAGACATCACCAAGTCCCTGCCCATGGTCCTCAAGCAGAAGGCAGGTAAGAGCAGTGCTGAGGGTCCTGGCTCCAGGAGGAAACACTGTTCCCTGGGTTCAGGCGGGGCTCAACTCAATCATACCACACTCAATACGTTGCTCACTGTTTGACAGCATACATTTGGCATTTTTCAGTTGGAAAGTGTGAAGAATTGCGTTGATGTTTCCTTCTCATTTTGATATAGTGTCTTGTTTCTATATTAATATTGATCTCAAGACATAAATACATATATATACACACATACTACATTGAAACCCACTCATACAATCATATAACACTTCAAATATAGCTAAAAAGAAGTAGTTTGTTTTTCCTGATGGTATTGGTTTGAAATCTCCCATCCACAAACCACTTTAAAGTCCCAAACACAACAAAAATCAGAGTTTTTATTTCCCAGAGAACAGGTGCAGTGCAACAATCTCCAGGAAAATGAATTTTTAGTTTATTGTTGCTTATGGTGACTTCTGTTCATGGTTGATTTCAAAGAAGATATTAAGCGTAGGAACAAAACACCTTTGCAGAGAGATTATTACCATTATTTTCAATAATAATGTTGTCATTTCCAATCCAAGTATTTCAAGACTGGGAAATACAAATATTACTGTTATTGCCAAATTGATAAGTTATGTTGTTGGTTTACTCAGGGAACAACAATTAATGGTCCTCAGTTTTGTTCCAAAGTTTGTTGGAAAACCTGAAATAAAACACAATATAATTTGTTACTAAGAATCACAACAAAAAGGGGGTTGGAGGGAAGGTATTTATCGACGATACACTCTAAACACAGAATCTGTAAGCAAAATTGAATTGGAAATTCAGCCTCCTAGTAGAAAGCTGTGAGATGGTATTGCATTACTTTACATAGTGGAAATCAGTGGTCCTCAAAGTTCTTATTTAGCTCTTTTTGGTATCTAATGTCTCCAACTGTCATTTGCCCAAGCATCAGTAGGAACGAGCTGAAAGCAAGTGCCAACTTATCTGATGACAGAAGGAAGTTCTATTTAATTTTGAATTCTTTTCTGACATAAATCTGTTTTCATAGTGTCTCATCCCAATATAGAGCCAAAAATGCATGTCTCAGACTTAGCCCTGTTTTACAAAGGGTAGAAAGGAGGAAGAGCTCAGTGGTTTTTCCATCTCCTTTCACCCACTTCCCTCTTCCCCATCACAGCTCAGACAGCATCCCCACTCCTAACCATAAATGTTAAAGCTAAATGCAGCAATAACCATTAGCATCAGTAACTCCAGAAGGCCATCAGAAAACTGAAGAGCAGTTAGTGGTCTCTAACCCAAAGAGAACTGGAAGGGAATGTTTTGTTGGCTAATTGAAAGTGTCAAGAATCAAAGAGACAGAGTTCCTTTAAGTGTTACCCAACACCTGATGTAAAAAAGAAAAGTACATCTCAGAACAATACCTGCTACGCAGTCATTAACTGACTACTTTGTGTTTGATCTGAATTCAAGACTCTTTCTCTGCAGTTTGTATAACATGGATTTACATCCTTCTGCATTGTCTTTCCAACAAGCAGCCCCCAAAGCTCTCTGAGGTCTATTTTGATGTAGAAACACAGGCAATTATTTTACCTGAGAAGTGACATGACTGTTAACTTCCAGAGCTTGACAGTACAGCATAGACCCTGTTCCAGCAGACACAGGTCATGGTGTACTAGTGACCTAGTGGTTTGAAACTATTCACGGTTGGCAGCACTTTTTATATGTGGTAACTGACTTATACCTAATGAGCTTCATGTGACTAGGACATAATGCATGAGTATCTTCCATCACTTCCAAAAATATGAGGAAGACTTGTGAAGCTTCTTGATCAAGGCTTCTAGCAGGCCAGTAGCAAAGCAGATGTGCAGCCTATCCAGCAGGACGTTTCTAATGTAGGACTCTCCTCTTTTGGCTGTGTCTCTACAGAGCCCAAAGGGTTCCTCTGCAGGTCTCCCAGGACACTGCTAGGGCAAAACCCACCAAGTGTTGAATGGGATTTGTGCCATAGCCAAGTTTCAGCTCTGTCATACACCAAGCAAGAAAGGACGTGAAGAAAGAGAATGAAAGAGGCAATTGACTTCCTCCCCACTAGACTCCAAGTAATGAATGCAACTAATTGAGGTCAAGGACTCATTGAGTTAGCAGCATGGTTATAATCTGGAGAAAAAGAGCCTGCTCCCAAATGCTTCCCACAGTCAATGCTGCAGTAACAACTTGGAAAGGTTTTCAAAGTATTTACCAGTTGCTGTGTCTGTCACCTTGCATGGAAGCTCCCACTCTGTAGTGTGCACAAATCCACTTGCATTTCTCCACTTGTTTTACCTGCTTTTCATTACATAGCACGTATAACACTGCGGGCTTCTTGCTTTGCGATGCAAACAGCAGTAGCAATATGTATGGTGTTTGGGGCAGTTTTAACTATTCTCATATGGTCCAAAATCC
Source organism: Stercorarius parasiticus (assembly GCA_013396915.1). Lineage (NCBI taxonomy): Eukaryota > Metazoa > Chordata > Aves > Charadriiformes > Stercorariidae > Stercorarius > Stercorarius parasiticus. Next base: position 220,754 of record VWZL01002274.1, on the reverse strand, counting down.
AGCAGTGCTGCAAGAGACAAGCAAAAAGCTATCTACCCCTCATGGAAACTGAACAATATTTTCTGTAGTGATTATTGTAGCCGAAGATCCCCCTGCTTCCTAACCACCCTCATCCTGACTTTTGCATTTGTGTAGTCATGTAACAATGATTATGGATTGGGAGGGAGCTGCAGTCAGAAAAGGCACAAAGTAGAGAGTACGCACCACTCCCATCCCTCTGAGCAGCTGGGAATTGCAAACATAGCTACACGTGCCTGTCCAGTGAAAACTGTATTTACTCATCCAAAACAAATCCACATACGTCACCATTGCCAAGGGCTCTAGGTCCTATTTTGGATCACAGTGGACCACACTGATCGATATCCATTCTAGATGCCTTGCCAGAAGACTGGGCTTGCTGTGTGTGACTGGCTCTGGCCTTGCCAAGACACAAGGTGACTTAATTTCAAAGAGCAAGCAGGAAACTTTGCACACGTCCAGGAGGGAAGCCTGAGCCTCCTAGCTGGTGCTGCCCCAAGAGGAGGCCCAGAGTTGCAGCTCCATCTCCCATCAGTCACCTGCTCCCACTCGTCAGCACCAACACGGCTAACAAACCAGCACTACCACGCTAAAAAAAAAAAAAACAAAAACACCACCACACCAGGAAAACAGATGTCCTATGTCTTCCTGCAAAAATGTCTCTTCCAGAACATGATATCCTGTGTGGTCACACTATCTTGTGCAAGCTATACCAGCTTTGAAGCTGGGGACACGAAGAAGAATATCCTATCCTGTCCTATTTCTCATATCTGAGCTCTGTCTGTTCCCTGTGGCAGGGCATGGATCCATTTGGAGTGGCCATCTCTTCTCCAGCAGCTGGATTTCGTGTGATGAACACCCAGGAACTTTTGCTAGTGAATCCCTGGATCAACGCATCATCCCCTCTGAGGCTGGAGTCCCTGATCCCAAGACTCCTGCCTTTGGGCCAGATATAGTGTGTTTTGCCCAAACTTAACATCCCACTGTTGCAGCAGGGCATGCAATAAGGCCCGCAGACTGATTTTTAACCTTCTTGGTTCTTCCCAAGCCTGTCTTGACACCTTCCCCCCCAACTATTTTTCATGAACTCCGGGCCAGCAAGGAGGAGGAGAGAGTTCAGTGCATCTGTTCACCACTAACATTGACAAACAGCACAGAAGAGCTTCGCTAACCTGAAATGTATTGGCGTATCTAACCAAAAACCACTTGATTTCCTCTGGAAAGCAAAAGCTGTGAAAGGCCATTACTAGCAGGTTGCCCTTGCATATGAATTAATTGAATCAGGAAATGGGAGGCAAGAGAGCTTAGCTGTCGTTCTACAAAAAACAATTAAATGCATTAAATGTATCTTAATGATATAATCAGGGCAAAATTCCAATCCACCATTAGTAGTGGCATTAATTATTGCAAGCACATTACATTCAGAATTGCTGGAATGGTGAAATCCTTTGTTATGCAGCTTTATTAACAAGAAAAAAAAACCACCACAGATTATCTGCTCTTTGAGAGAAGCACTAATGCAAAACTACTTTTGAACAAGCCTTGATTACTTTTGTCTGTTCAGTCTGATAGTAAGAGATGTCAAAGCAACACAGGGAAGCTACTGTAAAATACTAAACAACTGCTAGGACCCATCATGGACCGTTACTGAAGGTGTACAGTGAGAAAGCTGTAGGTAGCAAGGTTGACTAGTATCATTATGGTACACAGTAAGCTGTTGCCATACACTTACAAGAGGTAGATGCATCCCACATGTAGCCTGGGATACTGGATAGCTGTCAGCACAACACGCAGCCCAATTTGCAAGCCCTCCCTGCCTGCAGCCACCAGATAGCTGTGACACTCACCCCCAGCTGCCTCAAGCTGTTGGTCTCACTTTCCTCTGCACTCCTAGATTTCAGCATTTCCAAGGCTCAGATCTCAGCAATCAATGGCTGGGAAGTCGCTCCATGGAACCCTCATTTTTCAAACGGACCAATACTGCATTTGTGTAGTCACTCCTGGTGCAAGGAGAGTCCTGTAATCTCATGGCCACTTACAAATCTCATATGGGTAGAATTTCGACCTCAAGCAGTCACTAAATATAATCCTGTCATCCAATGCCCCATCCCTTCTAAGCATGCTTTCAGCAGTCTCTTAATTCCTGGATTTCACAACAACTTTCACAAAGCGCCCCAAACATCTTGTAATCTTTTCCACTACACAAAAACTTAAAATAAACTCACGTAAACAGCTGACTTCCCCACACACAAACCCTGCTTTCCAAATTGCACTGGCCAGGTGCCATTCTGGTGGGGGCTTTTTTGCCACAAGCCTCTTTGTAAGGGACAGCCCATCTGCTCAGCTCCCTGGGAGCTGCTGCCCCCCCTCCTGCAGGGACATGTCAAAGCTAATTAGTTCCTTTTGACTCTGCTCCCTCCCCAGTGAGCTTTTCTCCCTTCCCCCCAGCATCTACAGACTGCCAAATGAAGCATAGGTGCTGCATTTTGACCATTTCCTAGAGGAAATCATGCACTGCTGGGCTAAGGCACCCAAAACAGCAAAGGGAGGCGAGGGATGCTCCTGGGTGGGACACTGACCCTGCAGCTCTCCTTTAACACACTGATTTACACACCAGCTATGTGCAGGACTTGCTTTTACCCTCCTAAAGCAACTGAAATCTGTTGTCGCCTTCGAGACCTGGTTTGCAGCAGGGCAAGATCTCACCTGCCTTACTTGAGAGTCAATAAAACATAGCTTTTGAGTTTTATAACCCATTTCAATACTTACTTTTATACTCTGCTCCCACTCACTCAGACTGTCAGATCTTTATGTCAGGTTTCTGGGGTTTTGAGGCAGTTGGTTTGGCATGGCAGAGACACAGGCTTTGCAGCAGAGTACCTACACTGTGGAGGAGCCATCGATCAGTTGCCAAAAGGCCCTTGGATGTTGCTCAAAACTGTTTTACATATTGGGACAAGTGGAATTACTGATCTCAGAGGTGTAAAGACATCAAATATACATTTCCAAACAAAGGAGGAAGCCATCAATAACATTACCTCTATGGGTACACTTATTTGGGACTACGAGAAAACTTATTAGACATGGAAACCTGTTCATAGTGACTTTCAACACTTAATTCAGCTCAAGAAACAAAACTTAAAATTAACTCCCTCCAGACAGCCACATGACTCCTAGGTGATAACTGCCAGAGAGCAAGCAAATGCATAAGTTGAGTGATTATGGGGATACCTGCTGAAAGAGGGGGATTTTCAATTATACGTGGTTGATTTTCTACATGTACATCTCCTGTTACACGGGGCTGGGGGGGACACAGGATAGAAAATCAGTTAGTAGGAGTCATTTGTTTCCGAAGGCATTGGTTGGAGGGAAACATTAATTTCTGGACAAGTGTTTACAATTAAAATGCAATTTTTATTCCACTCAGCTCCTACACTGCCACCCTGTATCTCAGCCAGACCTGGAGAAGAAACCAGAGTCTCCAGGAAAGGCAGATGAGGGGTCACAGCAGTGGGAAGTGCTGACCATCAGTTTGTCATGAAGACGTTGAGATGCTTTGAAGGACAAGGCTGGGGAACCGGGCTGTTTCTGCAGCAGAACATTGTTCAAGCCATGAGCAAGTGTTGGGTTAATGGGAACCCAGAAGCAGAGAGGAAGAAGGCACACACAGATAGCACATGGGGATGGAGGACAACATGATGCAGTCCCCGAGGGTTTGGGTCCGTCCCCCCCCACGTAGGGCTGATAATGCAGAATTTCTTTAAAAGCAGCACTTGTGCTGTTCACGCGAGTCCTAAAGTCAGTCCAGAAGCTGAAGACCAAGGCAGAAAGTGAGTGATGGGCATAGTCTCCTAATGGGGGGTGTCAGAAACCCCCATGCATGGGCAGCACATGTAGAAGCAGCGACTCATGACTGTGCTTTTACCCACACATGGCGCTGAAAGCCAGAGCAAGAAAGCAAAACCAATGCTTTTTCCCATGAACCAAAGCTTTCAGAGAAAAGACAGTCTGTTTTCCAAACCCACATTTGGTACCAGCAGTTACTCACAACTAGTTACATTTGCTCATGACTCTGTCTGAGAGAACCTTGATTGGGGGCAGAAACCTCACCGAGGAGTCAGGCATCTTCTGATGAATCAGAAGAACTGAGTAAACTTGAACATAAAGTTAATCTAGTTCCTTAAAGCTTTGCTTCGTACCATGCTTTTCTACACCACAAAGTCTCAATTATATTCCTTGATACTGTCCCTTTGTTCTCTGACACAGCTACTCAAACACCACACACCCCAAAACGGAAGAGTTTCCTTTGAAGCATCGCCAGGCTATAGGCAACAGTGACCACATCCTTATGTGTACATGAAGAGCAAGTGCAATGGAGGTGCCACGCCTTCCTCAAGATCCATTGCACATAAAGCACCTGCCTGCATCCCCTTCCGTACAGGTTTTCTGCAATAAAAGTTGCTTTTCCCGCCACAGGTTGCTCATCAGATCTAAATTCTCAGCAGCAGGGTGCATCCAGGCACTGTGCAAATTTGCAGAAATCATTTATACAAATAGATTAATTGGGCATTTACAGTAAAACCTGGCCTGCAGAGGGTAACTAGAGTTCCAGTTTCATGCCACTCTTATAACATTACTGTAAATCTAGTCATATTAAATATTTTTTCCTTCACGTGCAGGAATTATGCACTCAGCTGACTTTGCACTGGTGCAGGAGGAAAGGAAGCTTTCCAGACCTCCTGTTTGCAAAGCAATAAAACAGAACAGGGCTCAGAGATCAGAGGGAAAATAAGCAGATCCTCTCACTCACTCACCCCCACTCCCCAGCTTACATTTAGCTCCGGCTCCTCCATGCCCTGGGAGCAGGGAGGCAGGGCACCAGGGCTCTCAGGGAACCTCAAGCTTTCCTCTTCAGAGCAGAAAGTCGACAGACTGGCAGAGCAGAGGTAAACAGCAGCTCTGACAAGAGAAAAATAGAGATGAGAAAAAGAAAGCAGCGGGGCCCATCAGCATTGTGCATCATTTGGTTTTTAACCCGATTCTGCTCATCTGAGCCTTGGTTTGTGATTCAGGAAAAAAAATAATAAATCTGTCTGTGTGCACTGTGATGGACAAGTACATTAATAAGTTGTCTGGAATGAACACATGCTTACAGCTCATCATCTTCCCCAAGAAAACCATCAGTGTGCACTCACCTAGAGTTAAAACCCAGCCCAGCTCCATCCTCTCACTCACACCAGCCCTGCTGACTACCCCAGACCTATACAGACTCTCCTCAAAGCACCCCAAAGGGTTTGGTCTTGCATGACTGCATGCTTTCATGACTATTTTAGAGCCTCTAAAGCATTCTGGGCCTAATTCTTACCTATCTTAATGGGCCCAAGTATTAAAATGCTGTAAACACCTCTTGCAAAAAGGTAGCTGACTGCACTTGGTGCTGAAGATATTAACCCAACACTTCAATATTGGAGCAGGAGCTGTGGCCACAGCCTATCCTCTGTTGGTAACACAAAGGAGACACAGGTGACAAACTGAGGATACCCACCCATGACACTACAGTGACTGCCTGGGACTTACAGCCACTGCCACGTCCTGCTGATGAGCAACTCAGCAGAGCTGTGGTTCCCAGGACAGCACAGCTATTCCCCTCCCTGGGTCAGGTATATCCATCTTAAAGGTCTTTTGGACCAGCCCAGTAGCTTCTGCAGTACTGGGAAACAACGTATGACATCTCTGCCAAGCTTCCAATGCAGCAAAAGCCACCTTTTTCTCTGCATCGATACCTTGACAAAAGCAAGGCCGCAGCTGAGAGGAGAAGACAGGAGCCTGGTGCAAAACCACCTGCCTTGGTGCAGTGTGTTTGGTGAGCGATGCAGCAGAGGTGCTTTATACTTAAGTCTCCAGCTTTTTTAAAACCAGGCTGCTTATTAGCAGTGCACATCAACACTAAAGCAATAGCTTTGTACTTCAGAGTTACTCTCTTAATCAAATGCAACTTCACAGAGTCATGATAATCTCATTGTTCAGTGTCCAGGTTCCCTGCCTTTGCAAGAGATAAACACTCTGAGGAGCTGCATTTTGACTGGCATCCAAAACTCACCACTAGCTGCTGTGATTGTGATTTATTGCTGCTGCTAACAATCAGTCTCAAGGTAACCGTGTGCATTTGAACTGAGAGTCAGGACTGTGCAAGGGTGGGGGAACAAACACGCACCAAGAGCTGACAACTCATGAATCCCTGACACTCTCCTGACACATTTCTGCATTGCAAAACCCACTCCAAGTACACTCTGTAGGGTGCTTCATGTCACCTCTCCCCTGCCTAGTCCAGAGCCATCAGTCTGGTCAACCAGAGCTCTAAGTTTCACTTATGCACCTTTTTAATCTTACCTGACAACAGGCTCTCCACACGCAGAGCCAGGGAGGAAACTGGGGAGCAGTGCAGCCACCAGCCTGACCTGCTGGGCAACACCACCCGGCAGAGCAGGATGCTCCCCAGTGGCAGCAAACCCTGCGCCCGCGGGGAGCAGTAGGTCAGGAACCCCCACAGGGGAGGCAGCCCCGGAGCTGCAGTGATCACCACACTTTCAGCCACAGAGGAAGGAAAAGCACACCCACAGCTCCCAGACACCTTGAAGCGCACTTTTGAGTATTGTAAAAAAAATGCCATACAGCTCAATCTTACCTCAAAAAGGGTAAGCAGTGAAGCAGCTGCTGTTTCAGAGGACTTGCCTTCACATCACCCAGGCAGCTTCAGAAACCTGGGGCACCACTGAACTAAAACCCAGTCCCACATCATGCAGCCACAAACGGAGGTAAAGGAACACCCTCTTCAAAACCTCCTTTAGCTCCTACTCAGCAGAAGAGCAGAGGAAATCCCCACAGTCAACCACCACCTTCCCTGGAGCTGCTTAAATTTGCCTCCTGGGCCATGGCAGGATTGAGACCACCTGGGTCAAAGCCCTCAGCTAGGCCGGCTGCTCTGCCCGCTCCTGCCCACCCACTGAGCACAGCCCATGGCTCTTCCTGCACTGGGCTCAAAGGAGAGGGGTGAGCTGTCTGCAGGGCTCCTGAAAAGGGGAAAGAGGGAGGGAGGGTTGCAGTTTTGACACCATCAGACCTTAAATGAAGTGCTTTTCCAGCCTGATCATGTCTAGGAGCACAAGGCAGGAATTATTTCCTCTTTTCTCCTGTCCAGTCTTTTGCTACTAACGCTGTTACACACTCCTGTTCTATATCAAAGCAGGGGGAATTTCTAGACTCATTTTTTAAAGAAAAAAAGGATAGCAGCAAGTGTTCAAATAAATTCTCATTACAGTCAGGATAGCCAACAGCAAGGATTCCTGTGAGACCATGTTGCTTTCTTAATAAATCTCAGTGTAAGCATCACTGCGACACTCACCATGATGGAGAATATGTTTCCAGCCACCTTATTGCAGGGTTTCTGTCCCTGGTCAAGGCTTCCCCTCCCTCGATGGGGAGGCAGGTCTCAGCCTGCGCAGGGGCTTCGGGGCCAGCAGCATGGAGAAAAAAACCTCCAATAAATCAACCTGAGGGAAAAGCAGCCTGAGCATGTTAAAAAGGATGAGTCTGACTCCAGGTTTCACACCTTCCCCACCTCAAAGCACCCCAAGCCATCTCCTCCATCTTTACTGGGAGGGAATCACTGGCTGGGACCATCCCGGAGCATCGGGACTGGAGAGGAAGGAGCCCTGGGGGCGGGTTGCTTTGTGCCCTCCAGGCGCAAACTGGATTAAATGTGGGTGCAGGCAGCGATGTGGCAGGAGCTGCCACCGGGACCACACGAGAAATGAATCAGCTGGAGCAGGAGTGGGGATTAATGCAGCTCCTGAGGAGGGCGATGGCAAAGAGAGGTGCCGGCAGATGTGGGGGAAGAGTTTGGGTTAGGACAAGCAGATAAAATACAAAGACAAAAAGCAGGAAAGAAAAAAAGCTGCTGTGAAGTTCAGATACTTTGAAGTTGGAATTTACACCTTCCAGCAAGCGCAGCCAGGGAGGGCCAGAAGCACTGCAAAACGAGTTTTGATGCTGGAAGCACAGGGGAAAGCTGCATCTGATTTCTTAAGTCCTATTCAATTTGCAGCGTAGAAATCTGTTTAAAATCAAAGGCTTTGCCACTTGTGGTTTCCGAAAGTCACAAAGTTGTTTCTTCCACTGAGTTGCAGAAAGAAAAAAAAAAAGAAAAAGGGTTAAAAATAATCTTTTGCCAATATCAACTGTGCTGCAGTGTCCCCACATCACCTCATTAGCCGCAGAAAGGTAGCTTAGTAACAATATTTCTCTGCCCATTCCCACGCACTGCAATGGTTGAACTTGGCTTTTTTTTTTTTTTTCATTTCAAAAAATTCCCCTTTGGAAAATGTGGTTTCAGCTGAGTAGCTGAGTTTCAATTTTCTGTGGGAAGATGTTAGTTTCAGCCTTGAATCCGAAAACAAAAAATGTCATTTTGACACAATGATTCAAACCAAACCCTGCCCTTTCCCCTGCCTTGCCGCTCCTGGAGCAAGGTGGATGTTTCCCACTTTGATACTTGTGACCCTGAGGTTGGGGCAAGGGCACTGCCCCCCTCTCCAAAATGTAGCATTTTGGTGTTTCTTTGCATGTGGGACAGGAAAGTGGGTTTGGAGCCACTTGAGCCAACACTGGGGCCATCGGCATCCTGCCACGGCCACTGGGATCCTTGTCCTGCCCGCGCTATGCTGCCCCTCACAGTCCACAGCATCACGGGCATCAACCAAAGTGCGGTGTCGGTAAAGCAAATCAGTTCATCCCGATGTGGGCTATTGCCTTGTTTCTTCCTGCCAGTCCCCATCCCACAAGACCCCCTTGCGCAGTGTTCTACACTGAGGAAGCTGTTTGAGTTTTTATCTGTGTATTCACAGCGCATAAAATGAGACAACTGTGTCTTTTCAGGAGGGGGCCTCAGTTTCTGTGAGCCGTGTCAGCTGCTGCAGAGCTCCCACCATACCGAGGGCTAATCCCGGCTGCGCTCACATGCGCGTGGCAGCTGAGGCAGGAGCAGGGCTAATGAAGATTGCAATGAAGAGAAAACTCACATCTTCATTACCTGCTTGAACACACGCAACGAGGGAGTTGCTTGTTTTGGTCCATGCACTCAGACTGAAATGCAGATTTTGCTTCCTAAAAGCTGACCTGTAGCACAGACTCCCCAGGAGCTGCCGCTGGCTCCCTGCAAGGCTGCGTGAGCTGCTGAGGCACCGGGAAATCCAGCCCTGGTGAGCTCGGCTTCGGGACAAAGCATCACTCTTGATTGCAAATGGGTTAAAAGTTTTAGCTCCAACCACTCATGTGAAATTTGGTTAGACGCTAAAATGGAGCCGGCAGGGTTCTGCTCATTTAAAACATGATTTAGAGGAAAAAAGGCTTCCTGGCTAAGAGCTGGTTTGTAGATGGACTGGAAGGCATCGAACGCTGGCAGCATAGAGCAGAACTGCATACAGCACATTCTCCAGTAGCTCCAATACTTCAAGTGCTCCATGGTGCCTTGAGAAGCCCACTTGCACCTCCAAATCATCACTCACGATTCATCCTGGAGCCCAGACTGATGGGGCCAGTGTCCTATGGTCTAAAAAGGCAATGAGTGCAATTTAACCCATAGTGCTGCTCGTGAACCTCGCCTGCATGGGGGAACGCACTTGTCCTCCCAGCAGTACCCCAGCTCTGCAGGAACCTCTGGCTCCCTTGGGGCATGGGGACAGCACCAGGCTGAAAGCCCCACCGCTCACCAGGCCCTTGAGAGCAGGTGGGGACAGTCCCCTGCCAAACACCCCCCCAGCCATGTTACAGCTGCTGACACCGGGGTTTGTTGAGCAATTTGGGTCTAACGGTAGAAGGGCTCCAAACCAGACTCAGCTGGGCATTTGGAACATCAGACCCTGTGGTCAGTGACTGGTGAGCATTCCATGAAGCCAGGAGAGTCCCACCAACGAGCCAGGCAATGGCATGGCATAAAAAGCAGCTGATTGCTTACCATGGGGAAAAACTATTCCCACCCAGGGCAGCTGCTTTCCAGTACTGTATCACCCCAGATCATCTTTCCAGCAGCAATGCACAGAGAACACCAGGAATCCCACAAAATAACCCGCAACCAGGAGATGAGTGGCAAAGTTCCAGGATCAGAGCCAGAGGGCTGGATCTGGGGTTCTCCTTCCTGGGCTGCAATTAAGCTGCTTTCAGTCATTACTAGTGGTATTTTCCCAACTGGCTGTCAGCTCGGGGCTGTGTTGCAAGCAACTGACCATGCAGAGCATCCAGGCGTCCCGCTGAAGTCCACAGAAGCTCCTTGTGCTCACAGGTCCCCCAGATCAAAGCCAAGTGTCCACCACTTGCCCATCCAAACCATCTGGAGAGGCCACTTGTAAAAGCTGGAGGCACTTTCAGAAATGCTGCCACCTTAAATGGAGGTTTGCGATCAGCCAGAGAGAAGGGCTGGGGAGATGGAGGGCTAAGGCAGAGCTCACAGTCTTCAGGCAAAGCCCAGCGATTAATTTCTACACGCTCCTTAGTCCCAAGAGGGACCTCAAGGTCTGGGTGAATCTACAGGACATCCTTCAGAAACACAAAAAGAAAACCCCCTGCAAACAGTTAAGTTTTCGATCATTTTAATGTGATCACTGCAATTTGACCACAGTCGCAGAAAGGAAAGTTACACAAATTATCTGTGCTTAGGATTTGAGTCAATCTACACAGTTCTTGTTGACTGACCGTTATTCAAGTTAAGACCTTCTGACCATCCATGATGTTCTTGGCTGAAAGGCAGGATCGCAAGTGTTGGACATACTGGTGCAAACCAGGAATGCTTCTTCTGGGATTTAAGCTGTGACACCTGATCTACTCAAAAGAAAAGAGAATTGTACACGCACACATGTGTACACATGGACCGAGCATGCAAATACACCGGGAACCAGCTACAGCTTCATGGGAAAAAACATGTCGTGGCAATACAGAGGTTGGCCTGTTATTCAGAAGGCTACTTAACAAGGAAGGGGGGGAACCACACAAATATCAAAAACTGAGAAAACTGATTTTCCAGTATTTGTAAAGAAAATAGGAAGAGCTTTTGAAATTACATTGTGTTGCCAAACTCTGATTTTTGGGTAACAAAGCAAAAGGTGAAGGCAAAATTTCCAAAGTATTGTAAAATTTATTGTATAAGTATTGCAGCTTTTAGAATGACATATAATTGCCACTATTGGTTACTGTTACACAATAAGCGTTTACAACAGATTTTGTAAATTGGCATCAGAGTACATATTCATACTAAAACAGCAAAATATAGATAAGTACTGCATTGCATGTGCTGTCAATAGTTTATATAAGTTTAAACTTGAACAGAACTCAGGATACAGGACTGCCTATAACAAACTCCAAAGCCAAAGCAATGCAACTGGAAGTTTAAGAAAATATTAATACAATGAAATGTGTCTATAAGGCAGGCAAATTAGGACTTTAATGTTGTCCTTCATGAGCTTCTATAGTACAGCAAAAATTTGAAGCGCGGTTTCTGGAAAACTTATTTTTGTTTTTTGTAGCTTTGTGTTGTATATAGAAAAATCTCTGAGCAATACAGAAGAGATTAAAAATTCATTCTTTTCTCGCCTAGCACTGCTAACGCTACACATCTGGATTCAGTCTTTTCCCGATCCTTAGTAAAAATGTTGGGCTTTTATTTCTTTAAGATAGCAGTTAGTGCAATTTTATAGTTCAGTACACATACAAAAGGGTGAATTCTCCAGAAAGCAATTGGATTTCCTTATACCCCCACTTAAGATACAATTAATTTTGCAACACTTATGGAAACAACGCACTAGATTAGTAAAGCTGAATCCTCAAACCGGTGAAATTGAGGGCTGTGAAGGGAACGCAAGTTGTACCAGTGTCAGTCCCAAACGAAACCCACGCTTCCTCACCATCCTGATCGATAAAGCCGTGTTCCCATTCCAGGCCCTTAAGATCTGGGGGCACCTGAAGGATGCTGTTTGCCATACTGTAAGGTAAGAAACTCTGTAGGATTAACAACCCCTTTTAAAGCTAACGTGACTCCTAAAACTTTGAGCAAAAAGGCAGGCTAGGACAAGAGGTTGCTAAGCATTAGCAATGCCTTGTTTCTTCATTCTTAAGGGGCCTGAATCTGCTGGCAGCTGCAAGACGCTAGAGGCTCCTCCGGAGCAGGGCTGCAGTCCAGCTTCTAGCACAGTTCTCTCCTGAGCTGTGTGAAGGCCAGAAGGAAACGAGTGGAGACACCAGCAAGGGTGTGCAAAGCAAGTTCTCTGCCTTGGTGGCAATATGGGACGTGGGAATTGGGAAGAAATGGACCCCGAGGCAAAAAGTAACATTAAATAGTAATAATAATAATGACAACAACAACAATAATAATGATAAAAAAGAACAGACTGTTATTTCTAAACACCCATTCAGAACTTGGAGTTGATCTGGCCCCAGATCTGTATCCGCACTTGAAATACAGTTCTTAGGACTGCAAAGCAGAGGGATGGACAAAAGAAAGACAAAAGGTGACAACCTGGCCCCGTCGAGGTGGACTCAAGTTGCATCCACTGCCTGGGACCCAGGGTTCCCCCCCCCCAGGGGACCTGCACCAGCAGTGGTGAAGGTGGCAGCTTGGTTTTTGTGCATGGCATGGACTGAAAGGCATTATTTGCAACAGAAATTTGGTGTTGATGAGCCACCCCATTTCACACTCATTAAATTCACCGAACTAGAGAAAGAGGTAAATGAAACTGGATGCAGGAACTCAACAAACTGGTCACTCAACTGCAGATGCCTGAGGTGATGTTTGAGAAATAAAAGCGCACACTGGAAATGGATTAGGGAAAGAGAGAAAAAAAGTAGGGAAAAAACCTTGGAGAATAGGTTGAAATTTTGAGGACTTCAAACCATGAGAGCTGGGTTTAATTGCACTGCATTTTTAGACCCTCTCCTACTACTCCTCTGTGCCTTTCCAGATCCTGCCCACCTCCCTGACCTCTCTATGGGGTTTGGTGGCTGTGACAAGACACCACGTGACAAGACAAACCCGTTATTTAACAACCTCTGGTCCCCATGACACCTCCTTATTCACTGCTCAGTTTTAAATGTGTGATGCATATTCCACCCAAAACCTGCGGAGGTAGCCATTTTTTTTTGTAGCAAACAAAGCAGTTTCGATCACAGAACACCACCCCCCACCCCGAGCTCCCCAAAAAACCCAACCCCAACAACATGATTCACACGTTTTGGCTCAAGAGGGCAGTAGATATTATATTTCGGTTTCTCTTTTGGTTGGTATCTCGTTTCCAATATCCACCAGAGTCTCCTACCTCCCCGGGCAGGACAATGTGCATCACTGAGTTGGAGCTCGCTCAGCAACAGCGGGAGACAGCGGAGAGGCAGCCACTGGTGCAGGGCTCTCGGGGTCTCCAGGGCGCAGGCAGCGCTGCCGGGAAAGGAGGGACCACAAAACTGAATGCAAGGTCCAAAGGAGCAAGAGACCAGACACTGGTTACTTGTGACGCTAACGATGATTTTGTCTTCCCCTCTCTAAAAAGGGAGGGTTACCATTTCTTTAATAAGGCACTAAATAGACATGTTACATAAAGGAAAGATACATATTAAAAACTCGTATAAATTCATCAGTTTTTTACCTTTCATGACAAACTAGATTTATTCCTTTGCATTACTTCTTTTTGTGGCTTTTTTTTTTTTTAGGTCATCAAAATTTAGGTTACATGACTGTAAAGCTATGAAGATTTCAAGAGCTGTGGAAAAGCAGTTTGAAATATTGAGAAGGTACAGGACTATTTCTAAGCAAAAATAAAAAAAGCAAAAAATAATGATCAAACTTCAAGTTCAGCTATTCATCGTCATCGTTAAAATATAAATATTGTTCAAATGGTCAGAACTTCAAAACTGTTCTCATGGTTTTTGTGTTTTTTTTCAAGTAATAGAAAAGTTGCTTAAAAACAATAGTTATTGCCTTTATATCTTTCATTTATGTCACTCTACTAGATAGCATCCTGCAGAAAATTAAATCACACCTCCTTGTAAAAATCTTTGCGCTCTGTGGTTGCCCTACCGACCCTTCCTCGCGCTCAGAGAGATGGGGCCGAGAACAGGTTCTTCCCTTTTGCTTTCTCTCTCACGCGCTCAGGTTCCTCACTTGCTCACACTGTCACATACAAATTCACTGTGAGTGTAAAACACCTACCAGACACCTACACAATATAAAAATGTAAACAATAGCATAGTAAGACAAAACGCTTCCAAAACCGAGATAAATTAAAGTCACAGAACACCCAGTGGGCAGGAGGGCAGGTGGGACCGTGCTGCTGTGGATGAGGACATCTTCAGAAGAGGTAAAAGGGGTTTGCTTCTAAAGTGTTAAGCATATTTCTTTAGACTTTAATTAATACATCACAGGAGCAGATTCATTTCCACCTACTGTATCTGACGCCTCTTTAGCTAGGATAATAAAGTAAAAAATAGGAATGACCAGAGGCAGCCCAGGGGATGGCGGAGCTGTGAGACATGGTTGCACCCGTTTATCCCAAGTAGAGGTTTGGGAGGTTAATACAAAATGAAAATGACTTTCACCACCACCAACCACACTTTTCAGCTCGTACTTTCAATGAGATATTTAAACCCCAGCTAAAAGGCAGCTGGTGGGTACATTACCATTTACTCAGATGAATTTCCATAATCACCGCTTTAGCTTCAAATAGGGCCCTTCAATTGAACATTGAAAGAAATGAACCAAAAACCACTTTGTTCCTTCAGACACAGAAGTTTATTCTCCCCCCCCGCCCCCCCAAAGGTCAGAGGTTGTCCAGAGGAA